>JAEQBH010000170.1:0-202117 GCA_016808115.1 Tetrastigma voinierianum | reverse complement strand
GAGCACCTATCTCCGAGGATGGCCCTCGTGGCCGATGTGGGATGTCCTATCCTCTTGCCTCCGCTCGTACCTACATGGATTAAACCCGTGTTGCTTCTTTTACGCTTGCTGGGAAAACATATACATGGACGACCAATAACATTGATCGTCGCAAGCTTATTCAAATGCTTTCATATGTCTTTTACCTATTTCTAGTCTTTTTCATCTTTCAGTTCTATGACTTATTACATTCTATGTACTATTACATATATCATTTCTTATCCTATACCTATATCATGCCTCATTTCATGTAGTGGCTACACGCCCATGCTATACTATCTATTTCTTACATATTGTTTTATCATATATTTTCTTATGGCATCTTGTATTGTCATATACTTTGCATTCCAGGTTTTCACTGAATTATAGAATTTACATTCACGATGCATTCGAGAGGGAATCTCGTCATGTTTCATTCAAGAAGAATGTGATTTCATGTACTTGCATATTTTGTCATATACTTTCATTTCATCTTGTACTGTCATATTGTACTTCCCTATATTTTCATCTTGTACTTTTCATATACTATACTTTCCTATGATTTTCATATACTGTGTTTTTCATATACTGTACTTTCATATGCTTTTCATATACTTTATTTGTCATATACATTTCGTGTCATTGACACTTTATTTCTCAGACTAGATACTTGTCATCACATAAAGCAATTCTATTTCTCATATCATCATGTACTTTTATCATTTTCGAATCATGTGCATATACTTGTCATTTGTTTTATGTTTCATGCCTCGCATAAACCTTGGGCGGATAAAGGAAACTATAAGGGCCCGGCTGAGCCAGGCTCATTGTACGAAATGTTGGTCTATAAGGGTCCGGCGCCGTTATCATCAGACGAGACAATGCACCCATCTATAAGGGCCCGGCCGTAATGACCCACACGGCCAACCGAACGCATAATCGCAGACTTATTTTCCTTAATAGGCATGCCCATCTATCCCCTCTACCAGTTCTAGCTGCATAACTCAATGTTTTATCTCCATTTTTAAGCATATATCTCATATTCCGTAATAATTATGGTTACTGTCCAGAATCATATGCGATATTACTATGATTACTTTAATCTAAATTCGTTCTCATATTTGTAGCTTCATATCACTATTCTCATATTTCTTTCTTTACAATACATGTATATCATTTCATATATGTCTATTTTAATCGCATTTCGTGTTTTAGCTATTCATATTCCATCTATTCACTCTTGTATTCATATCATGTTCTATCATATTCATCTCATATATTAGCATATAACATTTGCATATAACCTATCGATCATATCTCTCACATCTACTTCTGTAACATCTTATATCTTGTTAACTTATATCTTCACGCATTTCATCGTACTATCGTATCTTATGGACATATACCTATACATTTCTATACTTGTACGTTTACTTGTACTTTATCGTATTCCCCATCTCCGTAGGAGTGCAATGCATACTTCTTCTTGATACCCTTAGGTACCCTTCAAAACATAAGTATTTATTTTCTTATTTTTTTTCTTATTCAAATACACACATATATTTGCTCGTTGACCTAGATAAAGAATGAGTTAGACTCTGGCACATATATAAATTCAAGGTACATTACAAGACTGAATGGTGAGACGTGCCTCGCCCACGTAATAGAAGCAAGTGTCAAACACTCAGCGTGTGAGCTGCCGGGCACCGGTCATGTATACATGCCCGCCACGTAATAGAAGCCAGAAGACTAGAAGGAGGCCAAGCACCGATCGTATATGTCTTGTCATTCAATATCCGGCCTTAGGCAATCATACAATTATATGTGTTATCTCGAAACTCTATCATTTTATTCTTTTTCTTCTATATTTCTTTACATATCAACTCTACGTATATTGCTATTTATATCATTCGGATATTTAATTCATGTATGCTTATAAATCGTAGCTGCCGACATAGTACGCTTGGTACTACAATCAATTTTTAGAACAAATGACACCGCATGCCATTAAATAACATATTACTAGATTCTAGACTCAATGAGCTCTCTCCATAGAGTCCATGAATTCCCCATAACGAAATCCTAACGAAGGAGTTATGCAAGCCAAAGCCATGAAGAAAATCAGCAACTTGCACTTACAACAAAGAAAGAACCATTGTTTTTAGTCATTTTCTGATGTAGTATAAACTCAATATGGTATCAACTATAGGTGGGCATTCGAGACCTCAAAGGTTTTCCATAGAGTCTAAGAACACCCAAAAGGACTTCGCATTTAGTTAGTTATGGCAGTCCGGTTGGAGGACACAGAAAATCCGGTGCGCCGAACCGTAAGAGGCCTACTGTTTTCTGTCATTTTCGGACATAATCTGAGTTCGCTGTATTAATCTATATATGGGTGCATCTTGTTCAAAGGGCTTTCCATAGAGTCTAAGAACACTCAAAAGGACTGGACGGTTAAGCATAGCCGCCCGGTCGTATGACACAACCAGAAATTCCGGTGCGCCGAACCAGCAGAGGCTTTCTGTTTTCTATCATTTTCGGACATAATCTAAGTTCAAGTTGCATTAAGCTATATATGGGTGCATTCTAGACTCAAAGGGCTTTCCATAAAGTCCAAGAACACCCAAAACGGACTTTGGACGAAGAAGTTATGGCTGTCTGAAGTTGGAGGACACAACCGTAAAATCGCTTCTCGAAGGAACAAGTACACTAAGGTCGCGCACACCATGCATGCCGCCTCCACTTTGGATTAATTTATGAGCCTAAAGTGGTTCTAATTGATACATACTCATTTCAAGGAGATATGTTCTCCTATGAGTCTAGTTTATCCAGAAATTTGAATAACTAAATTCGGATGAGTGATGACCAAGTTATGACTAAAACAAAAACATGAGTTTTGAAAAAATTTGGACAGCATCTCCCCTAAAACCCCTATATTTCCTTAATACAAATATTCCTCAATCGGCGGTTACACAATCAATCAACCCAAGCCTCCAAAACACAACAAATTTAACATAAAAACTAACAAACCTTCATTATAATAAACGGGGTTCTTCTAACCCAATTTCATCAATAATGCCTGGGATTTGATTTCCCTTACATGTATTCTTAATCCATCAGAGTCTAGACAAATTTAATACTAATCAAAACGAGTTCCTTACTTAGTTCCATACTAATTCCTATGTTTCTGCAATTATTATATGCATCTATTCATTCATGTATTCATATATTCATATCATTTACGATTCCTCGCTACATGTCTTTTTATCTATTCATATACTCCCTATACTATCATATATGCATCTATTCATTCATGTATTCATATATTCATATCATTTACGTATTTATCACGCCTTTATCTATTCACGTCTCTCGCACAGATTTCTATCACGATACATCTATTCCTTTACGTATTCACTCATTCATAAGCACTATTCACGCGGAATCCAAACCCTCGCGAGCTCGACGAAACTCCAAGATGCTTCGGCATTCACGCCGTACCGCGATGCGTGGATCAACTTTGTCTCCCCGCTCCGATCAATTCTCGACCGTCGTGAAGTTCGCCGATATTTAAAAAACCAAAACATGTAATTTTCCGAATTTTTAATCAAAACTCGAAATCCCGCGGTTTTGGTTCCCATGCGTACTCTCATCAGCCAGTAAAGACTTTTCATTCTTCGTCCGACAAATTCCGACGGTCCGATCATATATCGAAGCAGGTCGGGTAGAAGCAGGAAAAAAATAAAAATATATCTCTTACGCTCCGCCTCCCTCACGGCCTCCGTCTGCGCCCCTTTTTATTTTTTTTATTTTATTATTATTTTTTATTATTATTATTTTAAAGTGGGACACATATATCCCCTTTTCTTTCATATATTTCGATCCGCTTTAACCCGAAACAAATCATTACTTCGTCCCTGCTTTCGCTCATTTATCCTAATCAATAATTCTTTAAATATTTGCTCATTGCATTTTCTAAAATCTCGCTTTCGTGCTTCACTCTACACCCGCCACTCTTAAATTCGTGAAAATATTTCGATCGTCTCTGAATTCAACGAACTTTCTCGATTCACTGTGATTTCATGGCATCGAATTTAATCCAAAGAAACTGCTTCATCATCCGAGATTCGGTAATTTTCGTGACTTTTTCAAAGTTTCAAGAAAATTACCGCTTACCATTTTTCATAAAACGCCATTTTTTTTCGAACGAATACAATTTTAACTTATTTTATACCCTAAACATATTATAAAACTGTTATGATATATTTTGGGATTTTACAAGGATTCCAACCACTGCATCCCTAAAATAATGTCGGCACTGCCCAAATCAAGGGGCAAAAAATCCTACACTCTCTATATTTTGAAGAGTGAGGGAAACTTCCCTGTAGATGTCTTCACCTTTCACTGCCATGCCTGTGCCCATCAACACCCCATAACTAGTAGTGGCTTGCAAAGATATCCCCAATTTCTGAATCAATTTTGTCGAAATAAAATTTTGAATTGCCCCACAATCGATCATGGTAACGACTTCTTGATGAGTAATTTTCCCTTTTAGCTTCATTGTTTTTAGGCTGATAAGCCTACCAATAGCACCTGCAGCTTTTTATTTTGGCATCGGTGACCCGACGAGAACTTCGTATCACATTTGAAACAAATGCTTTTCTCAGAGGGCTTTTTGTGGTTGAAGGAATTTCTTTGGCCGTAGGGACGAGCAGACAATGGAAGGGGAAAGTTCAAATTAGGGTTTGAAGGGGGGTGTTGGTCGAGTCTTGTGGGTGGGTATGGGTTTAATGAAGGGGAAATTAGCCTATGTGCAAATGGGCTGGCCTTAAATTGGGTGGAATGGGCCAATGGCTGGTATGAATGGGATAGGCCTCGCGGTCCAGGAAGAATAGACGATTGGGCTGAGCCCATGTTCCCTGTGCGGCCCAACCTTGAGCCCCCATTGTTTCCTTTGGCTGTACGCATTCCTTTCCCTTCAACTTTCTGAGCGAATTTCATCACCTCCGATGGTTCCGCCGGCTTCATCATTCTTACCTCGACTCTGATATCTGGTTTACGGCCATTAATGAATGTCCTCTTTTGGATACGCTCTTGCACAGCCTCTATTGCTGCTGCTAGACTCTCAGGCCGCCCTTTGATAATCCTGAACTGAAACCATCTTGCCGGAGCGATAGAAATTGTTCTACAGAGGGTGCCTTCTGTGTACATAAGAAGGATCTAGGAGGCGTGTTTTCAACTCGCCCCAGTATAGTATGGGTCGCCTACCATCCTCGCATTGAAACTAAGCCAAGGCTTCTCCATCAAGACTAATGGTTGCTGCAACCAACTTCTCTTCTTCCGTCATCCCGTGCCCTTGGAAAAATCGCTCCACGCAAAACGCCGTGTGAGTGCTTCTATCCTCCTTCCTTCTAATTTCATTATGATGTCGGTCTCGCTTATCTTCGGTGGTTGAAGCTGCTCCTTCAAGCTGTTCCTATGTCTTCCTGTGGAGGATCCTTACCCTATGGAACTTTCTTCGGGCCTAGCAGTTTCCTAACCCGATTTCGTGGACTCTTCTCCTCTTGTTCTCCGGCGACGCCCCTTTCTCTAGGTTTTCCAATTTCTGCAACATCTGCTCCATCCTCTCTAGTAGTGATAGTTTTTTCAACATAGAGTTACTTTTTCTTCAAGAGGACCCAATCTTTGCAAATCCCCTTTCGTCGAAGCCATCTCTCCATGAACGTCACTCATCTTCTCCTTCATAACTTCGATTCTTCCATCTAATTTTTTTGTAGCCATCAGTCCCAAAACACGATTGCTCTGATACCAGATGATAGGATTCTCAATTGAGAATGGGTAAACTGGATTATGCGTACAGAATAGGGGGGAGAAACAATTCGAGAGGCTCCCATTCTCCACAGATCTCACACTCACCACAAAACTGTCCTGCCGACACACCCGACTCCCTACTAATAAAACTCAAAATAACTGACAACATTCCTCACGTGCCTTTCACACCTGCCTTTGGGCCCTAATACGTCCACTGCACCTTGAATATGTCAAATGAATAGGGGGTCTATCACTTAGCTATTGTGCATTAGTAGGAACCAGAGGGGTTATAGAATCTAGAAGATATAAGAAGTCTACAAAATGGGGAGGTTGAGTCCAATGGTCATAATAATCTGCATTGTTAGTTTGGTGCCATAGTATTGCGATAAATGTTGAAAACTTGATGTGTAAGTCATTAAGGGAGATAAAAACTAATACTTTGATAGTGTTAAGTGCATCATATATAAAAAATGAAGCCATCAAAAGAGGAGGGGGACTAATGCTTATTTAAATTATGTAATGAAAATCACAATAAGGTTTTAAGGTAGTCCTTAAGTTTTGGAACATTCGATGATCAAGACATGTTGGAGCAGTTAAAATATGGAAAAAAGGAAAAGGAAATATGTACGAATCCAAAAAGTTTAATCTAACTGTGTGACTCAAAATAGTTAAAGTAACACCCATTGCAAACTCAAGGAGGTAAAAAGTGAATATTTGTAATAACTGGCATGATTGTAATAACTGTTAAATGTGGGTGTTAGATACGCACTATGATGCATTTTACCTTCTACGCTCTTCATCAGAATCATAGTGGCACAACTTTTGACTTGGTCGGTGTGTATGTATTCCACAAGACAAGCAAGATAATGTTCTCGAATCAAAACAGGATGATGAAGGTTTAGTCCAAAAGAAGGCATACAAAGTTCTTTTCATTATTCGCAGGGTAATTTTTTATTACAAACTTTTATTACTTGATCCATGTTTTCATTATAGCCCCTTTTTTTTAGCATTCTGTATATACTTCCATACAATGTTAACATTCTCTAGCATATTGGTCAAAAACATAGGCACAACTTTTTGCATTGGCTCTGTGTGTGTGTGTGTTCACAAGACAGAAATTTAGGGCAATATGTTCCTAAATCACAGGATGGTGAAGCTTTCTTAATAAAAAAGGCATACAAAGCTCTTTATGTTATTCCTGCTGGGGTAATTTTTTTATTGCAAACTCTTATAATTTGATGCCTCTTTTTGTTATTGCACCTTTTTTTGTTTTGCATATTATCTATACTTCCATACAATATTTACATTCTCCGGTACATTGATCAATAACATGGATAGCTAAAACAAGATGCATCATAATTAAATGGTTTCAATTAGGAGGGAAGCTATTTTGACTTCCAATATGGTACACCTTTTTGTTGGATCCCCTCTTATGTTAACAAATTAATAGTTTCAACTGATCACAATTGGGTCATCTTTTTCAATGTCATATGATATACAAACTTCAGTATTTATCCAAAAAATAAAAAATGATGTACAAATTTAAGTAATTAGTAACATGTGATACTTTCCTTTTTGCAAAGGCATTTAAATCTAAGAATTTTATAGTGACATTTATATAATTTAGATGGGTTGTATTGGAATTTGGAAGTTTTACAAAGATCACAACCATATTCGATGTCGGAGTCGAGGCTTAGCCCTAGTTAGCATCGGGGACAAATAATAGTGAAAATAGGAGCAAATGCAAATTGTTTAAAGAGACAAAGAAGAAGAAGAAGAAATATGGAGTCAGGGTGTGCAATCGATGGGCAACTAGGCACCTAATTGTGCTTGAAGGCGACGCCACCTCAACTCCCTCTGATCTCCCCTCCTCTTTCTTCTCCATCGGGCCCATCTCTCTCCTCGCCTGCGGTGGCGCTCATGTTCTTGCCTTGACCACCTGGGCTCTCTCTCTCCCTCTCTCTCTCTATAATTCTATGAATTTTCGGTCTAATGTTTGTTTATATGTATGCAATATTTGTAGATGGAAAGGTGGTGACTTGGGGAAGAGGCACATCTGGTCAGCTGGGTCATGGGATATGGTTAGCATCCTCAAACCAAAACATGTCAAGTCGTTGGAGAGTCTTGTTATAACTCATGTTTCTGCTGGATGGAGCCACTCTGGCTTTGTTTCAGGTTCTCTCTCTCTCTAATGGCTTGGAAGTTGGGACTTGAATATTATCAGAATGATAACATAGTATTTCGATGAATTCTTTAACCCTCACCTTTTCTAAAAAACAAAAAAAGTGTGATGGGTATGAATTTTCATAATTTCGATGATCTTTCCTAATTGGTTTCTTTTTGCATCTTACATTTCAATCTGGATGCACTAACCGTGTTTGCCCTCTCGTCTTCGAATTTGTTTTCTATGATCACTTATCTCGTTTTAGACACTGGCGCGCCCGCTCACTTCATGGACGGTTCATTCGCCGCCTGGCATGGTGATTGCAACTCACATCGCTTCCACCGAAAGCTCTCTTTATACTTCGATTCAAAGCATGTGATCGATAGCAGCTGTGGTGGCTGTGCCATTCACTAGTCTTGATGAAAGGTAAATACCTAATAGAGTCACCTTTGGCATTGTTGGTCAGATTGTTCTTAGTGTAAAATTGCTCATAGGGGGTGGGTTTCTAGATCACTGGATTCGCTAATATGTTCTTTCTAGTTCATTGTATCATCATTGTCATGTATAGACATCATAGTTCTTTTAACTTCTTAGTTCTTACATAACTCTATAAACAAAGTAAAATAGAACTTCTTATGGAGCTTACAAAGTGCAAAAACTGTGTATTAAACTCTTAAACCACTCAATCTCAAAATGATGCATGTTGTGTGACACAATCATTCAACCTAGAATGGGAATTAGCATTTGTTTGGATTGGTGGCTGCTGCACTTGCTCTTCGATGCCAATTATTTCCTGGTGCCGAAATCCTGCTTGAAAGGGTGTAGTGGAGTGGAGAAGTATAAAAATTAAAATACAAGTATCAGGAAACGATGAACACTAACTGATTTCACTTAAATAGTTGGGCTTGTATGATTGGCGTGGCAAAGAATTTTCGATATTGTATGACATCTGCTTTCTTCTTATTTGGTTATTGCTACATGTCCGAATGAAAGCTTTCTATGGGGTTAAGTATTCATCTCTTCATGGATCAATCCGTGCAGTCTTTCTGTGAGATACGTATATGGGTTCGATCTCGGGAAAGCGTGGTCAATCGCAAGTTTCCCATGGATAATATCATATCAATAAGTTTGCCCCAAGCTACTGTTGGACTTAAGGCGTTGGAAATCGTTAGGTAACATGCCAATGGGATCATAGTGCAAAGATATCCTGGTAGGCAACTCAAACTGTTGGACTTGTGATTTAATCACATAAACAAACTTTATTTTTAGCATAAAACATCACACATATTTGAGGTCCATCATCTGTAATACTCATTTCTTTTTGTTCATTAATACCAAATCCCACACACAAATGTAGTCGGGCAATTTGAGTCCTACTGCTAGCCAGTCCTCCGACCAACCCCGATATTAGGGCCTGGGCTGGCTCTAATTTTTTTTTGGCCTCGAAAAATCGACTAAATTTGGGCCGCCCACCGCCCACCGCCAAACAAAGATCGGATCTGTCAAGCCAGTGGTTTTTCCGAGCCGGCCCAAGCTGCGGCCGTCCTAGCTTGACAAATTAAATAAAAACCCCCATAAAATTAGTAAAGTATATTGAAATATCATTTATTATCAAAATAGTATATTATATTACTTAAATTATTGAAGTTAAAAGAATCTTTATAAAGGATTGAGTAGTGTATGGGTAACGGATTTGTATAGATGAAAAAAAAAATCTTTACATTATAATAATAAATAATAATAATTGAAATAGTATATTATATTGAAATTTCATTAATTATCAAAATAGTATATTATATAGGAATTTCATAAAGTAAGATAACTGTTATGGAATCGGCTCTGTTTTCACACAAAAGATGCCGAATTGGCGTTGTTTGGTGCAAAGAGAAAGCAAAGTGGGCTTTTTGATTAAACTGTTGCTTGAGCAAACTAAGCATTATAACATTATTTGCAAGTGAGAAATCATAGTACACTTAAACTGAAACAAATAATAGAGAAGGAAAGTAATTTATTGAATAAAATAATTTAATTTTTTTTTTCACATAGGACAGGTCGCCCACTGCCTAATATGTAGTCGGGCCAAGCAAGAAATGACAAATTCTGGCGAATCAAGCCCTACCGACTATACCCTTTGGTCCTGCAGATCGACCTCAGCTCGATAAGCCCGGCCTCGACCACTGTACCTACACACAAACAAACATGAAGAACATGTCTCATCAGAATCATAAAGATCTATACACGATGAAGTTTTAGTTTTCCCTGAGGTTATTAATATTGTCTACCCCATTAAGTCTTCTTCATCTCTATTACTTGTCGATCTCGGGTGCCTCCTCCACAAAATGTGACTCGCATTTGTACACCGGGAAGAGGATTTGGCAAGATTTCAGATGTTCACCGTCTCGACGCTTTCCTTCATTCCGTGGGTTTCATCCAAGTTGCTCTTGGATGGAATCACATGTTAGTACTAACAGGTGTGTACTTACTGACATTGCCCCTTTTTAATTTCTTTTTTATTTTTCTTCTCTTTTGAAGTTAGAACATGCTGAATGAATCCTAACTTAAACAGTTTAGGATATGTTAGATAGGTGGAGGGGAAGTGTTTATGCTTGGTGGCAACCACCATGGAGTCCTTGGTGATCCTCAAAAGGAAGCCCGCGAAGATGGCGCGGTAATGCAATGCATTTAGATAAGTTGGATCTAATAGATCTCATGAATTAAATTATGAAAGAATGTATTTCTCCTTAGGTTTTTGAAATCCATTGTTATAACAGTGTTATGTCTGAACTTCATCCGACGCCCTAAAAAAAGAAAAAAAAACATAAAGAAAAAATAACTATGCGAACAAGGGAAGATGGTGCACGAAGACTATTTGATGCTCCATGTTAAAGAATATTGTCCTGGCAAAGAATTCACGTTAAGAAATAAATTTTGTTATTGATTGATTGCCTGCCAACTCATTCACATGTCTTCATTGCCTAGAAGAAGAATCGAGAGGAGAAGCTTTGGTGAAAGTACAGGGTCTGGATGGGTCAAAGGTTGTGCGTGATTGCGTACCGAGTCGGCACTCGCACTCTTTGTAACAGTAAAAACATGCCATTTCATTTAATATCATCTACTCCATTCTTTTTTTATTTTTTGTCATGCCATTCATACATTTTAACTTGTTATTTTCGTTCTCGTTATCACTGTGACTACAGAGAAATTGTGCAGTGATAAAGACAATGGGCTGGGGTGAACATGGGCAAATTTTGATTGGGAAGCACATATGATCAAATTATACCCTGTGCAAGCATTCTATCTACATTTGCCATAATAGCACTCTCAGGCACATAACATACATATATAGATTAGAAACTCGAACTCTAATAATCACTTATATTTTACTAAAGTAAAAGTGTGCGTGTTTCCATATTAATCACATAAATCCATTTCAGAGCATTTATTTCCTTTTAGAAAGTTGTATTCACTTTATCTGTCACACTCCCATTGAACAAACATCGCTACGCTTATTACGGGCGTTAAAATTGCAAAAAGTTTAATTGAATAATGAATGCCTGCAAAAAAGAAGCTAAAATGCTCAAATGAATATGTGACCTGGATGACCTCATTTAGTACAAACTAAGGTAACATTCAAAAGGAAAAAAAGACCAACAAAGGGAAAAGAATCGCATTAAAGAACTATCTTCAACCCTAGCCTTTCTTTGATTTCATCTCTTGCAGATTTTGGAGACTAATGGTAGCCAAAAATTGATCTATGATAGGTATGTTTTTCTACCTAGTACAATTGATATGCTTTTTTGTTCAATAAAGTTTGTATTTTGTAATGTATATTGAGTCATTTGATTATTGATCAATTATTTTTGGGATCAATAAATACTCTTAGTTTTTACAAAATAATTTAGTAGTAAAAATTGTCGTAAATATCTAATTAAGGTTGTCTTGTCAAGCAACAGAAAATACATGCCTTGTTGAAATGGGTTGTTTTTAGAAACTTTTATGTAATGTCATGTTTTTCCGCTTTTTTTTTTTTTTTTAAATGCAACCACCTAAAGAACAAATTTGATGATTTCGTTTAAGACGCAAGGTGCACCGAGGTGCAAAGCTCGGGGCCTCGGTAGCCAGCGCCGCATTCGGGCGCCGCAGACTTTTTAGCGGAGACGTGACCTTACCTAATATAAATAAAAATGATATATCTAACAAAATATTGTTCATAAATCTATAAATTATGTGATAGTTCATCGTTTGCCAAACAACTAAAAATCTTTTTAAATTTTTGTTCTAATTATTTCATAATTTTTCATAATTTGTTTTCTATTTTTTCATTAATTTTCGATTTTTTTTCCTATTTCGTTTCATTAATTTTCTAAAATTTCCTATATTTTTTCAAAGTTTTTCAAAAAAAAAACTTTTTTTCCATGTTTTTAAGAATTTTCGAGAATGTTTCTTCTACTTTTAGAATTTTTTCACAATAAAAATAGGAAAATGAAAAAAATACTCTCTTTTGAGTCTTCTTCTTCTTTCTTCCCCTTCAATCCAACTTTTGAAAGTGTATTTGAGGGTTTTTACAAGGCTTAGGGTTCGGATGCACAAAATAGCATCGTTTTTATTGCTGGAAGCCCAAAACGACTTCGTTTTGGAGGTGTTTTAAAAAAAAAAAAAAAAAGAACCCCAAAACGACGTCGTTTTGGGGTGTTTTGATTTTTTTTTTTAAATACAGACCAACCCAAAATGACGTCATTATGGGTTGGGTCTCAGGAGCCTAAGTTCCCTCTTCTTCTTCCTTGACATGGAGCTTCTTCTGCTTCTCCTCGAGACACTCGGCACAGTTTTTCTCCGACAACTTTTCTCCATCTTCGACGGCCAAAAAAGCAAAAAAAAAAAGAATGGCAGGAGAAGATGGAGAAGAAGGAGAAGAAGGAGAGGAAGGGCGTACCTAGTGAAGCGGTAGCTGGAACCAATTTCGGCGCCTTACCCCGCGCCCCACCTAAGCTAGGCTGCCACGGAGTGGTGGCCCTTGAGCTTTAGGTGCGCCTTTCAAACTATCCATCCAAAGACAAATTTGTAAGAGCTCGGGATCTTGAAACCCAACATCAGATGCAAATACTGCTCATCATACGGAAATTCGTCCATAGACATTGATCCGCAGGAAAGGTATCTTGCCATCGATCACTGCACTCCAAAACTCGTGCTTAACACCATAAAGCATGACTTGCGGATGAGAAATCTCTCGTTGGAAGTTAAATGGACCTCGTCGTGGGCGTGAAAATTCATTCGTACAAAACAAGTTTTAACACGTTTGCGAAATTCAAATACAAAGCAAGGATGTGGTTGCCACCGTGAGATTCAACAAGTTTGAAATCACGTCATTGCGGCGGGAAGATAGTAGAGATTTTACGTGGTACCGATGAGATAGAATTCCAAACGAAGCAAGACTAAGAATTCACCGTGTAGTGGTATATTCCTGTAAAAGAGGCGCTTGATACTTGTGATGTTAATCCTTCAACAAAGGGAAAGAGCTCTATCCCTTACTTTGACAGCTTGATGTTTTAAGCTTCTACATACTTTTACGAGCTAGCAAGAAAATTTGTTTTGTTTCTTTCTTATCCAGCTATCTAAAGAGTTTCCTAAAGATCTTTGCTGATCATTCAACAATAATTTATTAGAAATTTATTCTATTGAAAGCAGCTCAAGTACAAAACACTTACCATCAGCTTAGTGGACACCGATAAGGATGTTTGAAGTGTTACACTTAGCTTAGACAACACTCCTTGTTGATGGTCGCTTTTCTGAAAATTTTTTACTCAAGGCCCCTAAGGGATTTGCTTTTCCTTCCTCGCTGGGTTTGTAACTTCGGGTGTCCACAAAAGCTGGCTTCTTTGCATGGGAAGCTGCGAAGTGTGAAACCCGAGAAAATCCAATTTTCTCAAAAAGTAAGTAAAATCGCACTCCTGCAAAAATCGGACTTTTCTAAATTTCTGATGACCCAAACCCGACTTCTCCTCGTTGAAACTGCCTCGCGAATTTTAGCTACCACGTCGACTTCGCCGGACTCGGCGCCATTCGATTTTACATTTTCTACATGCTGTATGTTTGGACGATTAAGACTAAGAAGCTGCAGTGATGCCACATGGCACCATAGAAGTGTGACACTTGGCATAAAAGGAGGACTCACAATTAAAGCCATGAGTGGGAATGATTCATTACCAAATCGTTCACAACAAGTATTTAATGTCATAGCGAGATCTATTTAAATAAGAAAAGAAAAATGGAAAAAAGGAGAGCCACACCTTTAGTTTGAGGAAATGGGGAGGCAATTTCCTCCCATTGACCGAATGATGATTTCTCCAAAAAGGGAGAGAAAAAGGACCAAAGGAGAAGAGAAAATGAGGAGAAATGAAAGGAGAATGAGAAGAGAAAAGAGAAAAAGGAAAAGAAAAGGCAAAAGGAGAGAAAAGAAAGGAAGGAAAAGAAAAGAGTTAAAAGAACTGTGAGAGAAAAGGAAGAAAAAGGAAAAGGAGGAAAGGGAAAAGGAGGATTTTCCAGGGTTTCGGGCGGTCGACGTTCGAAAGTTAGAGTACTAAAGTTGGTGCACGCAGTGGGATCTACGTGTGAACACCAGAAAGTTGGAGTTTCGACAAACTCCAAGAGGTAGGATATTTTCCTACTTGGTTTACTTTTAGCCTAAAGCCGGCAATGGTAGGGTCGCCAGGAGGCCAAGGTGAGAGGCCATAAATCGCCTTCCAAGTCTCGGGATTAAGGAGTATGGATTTCAATGACCTAAGCTCTGACTACGAAGCAGAGTTTGAACTAACTGGGCGTTTTAGGTATTATGGTTTGTCGATGTGTGTGGGAGTTTTTGGAACCAAACTGCCCATGTTTAAGTAAAGGCCGTGAGGTACTCTCGTCAATGGTCCTAATTTGGAATCTTGTCAGGTGTTATGTAGTTGGCTTGAATAACATGCTAAGTGTGGAAATATGATATTGATGCATGCTATTTGATGTATTAATATGGTTTGCATGGAGGTAGATTATATGTATAAATTATAATTTTCCATGGTTTGTAAATGTTTCATGTAATGCTCATTCATGCATGTAACATGAGGAAAATGCATTGCCATCATGCATTTCATATGCACGGTCACATCGCGTCAGGTCGGGTGTAGGTGCATGGTAAGGTTTATTTATCGGTGTTGGTGAATGGGTCGTGAACTCGGGAAAAATGGGACAAAGTCCAAGGTAGAGATTCACGAGTGTGTAAAATGATCAAAATGATAAACTACACGTTTTGGGCGGAGCAAGTTGGGGTAGATCCTCTCGTGGTGAAAGTGTCCCACAGTTATTCACTACATGAATCCCGACGATGCAAGTTCGTGGAAAATGTCAAAAGGCGTGCGGCGTCCCATTTGTGTAAACCCTAAAACTGCGGCCCACAAATAAAGGAAAAAGAAATTGATAAATAAAATTGGAGGGTTTCCAATGGTTTAGTCATGGTGTGTACCAGTTTGATTCACATTTGGCAAATTAAATGTGAGGGAGTCTGGCCGGGACTCGTGTGGTGAGCATGAGGGGTCGCATCCATGCATGATATAGACATTTCATATAATAGTGAATAATTGTATGGAATGTGATTGTTTGCTTATATATGCTATTGTATATGCATTTTAGGTGGGGGAGTAACTCTTGTAGGAAAATTTTCTTACTCGGGCTTTGCTCACCCCGTCGTAGACCCCTTTCGTGCACGTGGATCATCCAAAGGAGACGATACGCAGTAGAGGTATCTTTTGAGAAGAAAGCCAACATGTGGCTTTGAGTAAATATTTTTGTAAATATGTATAAATCTTTTTGTAGAACAAGCAGGAAAACTATGAGAATATAGTTGGCATATTTATTTTGAGTATTGGTTTGTGGGCCCAAGAGGCTATTTTACTCAGGTATGCGTCTCGTGATACGAGATGTATAGATTTTCCGCAAATTGACGGGTAGTCAACGGGACACCCCGGATTTGGGGCGTCACATGAAGTGTCAACCCTTGACCAACTAAAGAAGAGGGGAAGAGCATCAAGCAATAGGTGTTTCCTTGTGGGGGATGGGGGACTAAACGTTGGACCATTTGTTTCTCCATTGTTCAAAGGCGAAGATTCTCTGGTGATTCGCTTACTATTTTGCCAAGGCTAGGTGTTTCCTCTACCGTGAAGGAGACTCTATTGTTTTAGCATGGTTCCTCTTAACGTGAAGGAGACTCTATTGTTTTTGCATGCCCTCTTACCGTGAAGGAGACTCATTGTCTGGGTATGGTTCTTTTGTAGCTGCGAAAAAGGCTTGGATGGCAACCCCTTTGCATTTTTTGGACAATATGGTGGGAAAGAAACTGGCTCATTTTTTGAGAATGTGATTATTTCAATTAGGATGAAGTCTACTTTTCTTTGTAATCTTTGGTCTCGGTCAACTTGTATAGTGTTGAGAGACCAAGGTCTTCTGAGACTTGACTAAAGGGTCAGAATTGATTTCTAGTTTTGTCAGGGGTGGGGTAGGTTCTCTTTTCCTTTGCTTCCCATTGTCGGGGGCCCCGTGTATATCTCCCGTACTTCTGGGTCTTCCTGTGTCTCCTTTGCTGATTAATATAATTTGCTTTTATCTATCATAAAAAAAATGTAGTGAAGTTTTGAAATCCAAGTACTGGTTCTTGCCTGAGAACTATTGATTTTGGGTATGGATTATGTGGTTTAATTCTTCCTTGTAACAAGTATGCACTTGTTGGAACAAAATGTGGGACTATAGAAATTATTGACATAAGGAGTGGCACTTGTATTGATGTAGTCAAAGCTCATGGTGGCTTCGGAACCGGTCGATTGCAACAATCCCAGAGTGGAGACGGGGCTTTGTCACAGAAATGAAGATCAAGAAGTAGAGTTTACCAATACACAACAACCAAATCAAGTGTGTTCTTTATTCTTAAACTCTCTATTTTGTTGTGGATTTACTTGTTCATATCTCATACTTGGTAGACCTTTTAAAATTTTGTTATATGACTACTATTTTGATGTGTCCCGCTCTCAAGCATACCATATTGGAGATAATGACTGAGGAATATCAAGCCAATAGTAAGATGCTCCTCATCTTAAGATATTGTAACCTCATGAGATGCTCTTCATCTTATACACTAGAGTTAAACATTATCTCATTAATTGCATGTACAACTTGATAACATGTATACAGTAAAAAATAACTCCGTAAGAATATTTTTATGTAATTCACATGCAGCCTTTTCAATTGTCTTTTAGTTACAGTTGTCAATTGTCTTTTCTGTATAGACTATGTGTTGAAAAACCATGGGAATTCTAATTTGAAATATGCTCTATGTTCTCCTTAGTGGTAATTGCAACTGTTGTATTAGTTATGTGGACGATAGGAGACTAATTCTGTCTAATTTACAGCATTCCAAGCCTTTAATGGTATCTCACGTAAGGACTATGAAAATGAATGATGATGTTCAAGTGGTTGCTGTTAGTCCAGATGCTAAATATATCCCAGCTGCATTGTTGGATTGTACGGTAAAGGTGAGATGACTTCTTTACCCTTCTTTACCCTTCTATATAGCTAAATCTTATGATTGCAAATTTATATCATTGTTAGTGAGAAGGTACAATCTAGCTAGTATATGGTTTAGCTTTGGATTGGTTGGCATGGTGGAGTCGAGCTGTTGTTTTCAAAATCCAAGCAGTAATAAAGCTTTTTAAATTCTAAATTGTTTCTTGTTAAAAATTATTCGGTAATGTGCAGTTTAGGATTGTTTGGATTAGATTATTGGGAAGTCCATAGAGAAAGGATCATGTAAATGTAATTTTGTTCTTGTGATTTTTTTTTCATCCTGAGTTTTTTCTAATCTTGATGCTTCAGAGGGCCAAGCTGTTGGATATAGAAATGGTGCAGCTATTGCTTTGAGATTTCTGGTAACCATCTTGACACATTTATCTGAATCATTTTCTAGTTTTTTTTTATGGATTCCTTCAAATTTTTCTTTGTCCTTATATGGTCACAAGCGTCTGTGCTATGTATGGATATTTCATCAGATGGAGCTTTTGCTTGTTACTGGTTCTGGTGACAAAAAATTTGAAGATTTGGGGTTTGATTTGGTGATTTATAAATCTATTTTTTGCTCATGCTGATAGGTGCCTCATATTAAAAAGGAAAATTTAAGATTTAATATTGTTTATATTTTGTATGATGTTATCCATCTGTTACTTAGAAATTGTGAATTTCTAATAACCATTTTAGTGTTATGCCTGCAATTTGTACGCGAATACTTCATTAGTGCTTAGTGTCGGAAAAGATCACCTCATAAAGTACTGGGATGCTGATAAGTTCGAACTTCTTTTAACCCTTGAGGGACATCATGCAGAAGTTTGGTGTCTGTCAATCAGCAATTGTGGTGATTTTATTGTCTCAGGATCGCATGACCGTTCCATTCGCTGTTGGGATCGTACTGAAGAGCCCTTTTTTATTAAGGTGTGGAATTAGTTTAGGACAGTATTTGGGCATTGAAACATGGATGTTATGTCACACTAAATTTTAATTTGTCCCAGTAATTAGGGTGTGACTGATGTTTAAAACTAAGAAAATGCTATCTGACATTGCAGGAAGAGAAAGAAAAAAGACTAGAACAAATGTTCGAGTCTGACTTGGACAATGCATTTGAAAACATGTATGCTCCCAAAGAAGAACTTCCAGAGGAGGGAGCTGTGGCCTTAGCTGGCAAGAAAACTCAAGAAACACTGTCCGCAACTAACTCAATCATCGATGCTTTAGACATAGCAGAGGATGAGTTGAAGCGTATTGCTGAACATGCGGTATAAACATATCCTCTTTAATTCTAAATTAGTTAATAGTCTAAAATCTTAATATGCCTATAAAATGTTGAGCAATGGTATTGTTTTGCCATGCGTATGCTTGTCCAAGCAAAACAGTACGAAAATAGCTGCAATCCTTCCTCAGTAGTCATGGTTATATCATAGATTTTAAGTTTTTTTATTTGTAATAAATAGCAGATGTTTGAAAATTGCATGTGGAAGACCATTAGAAGTTGCTTATTTTGTTGTAGACTTCTCTAGTGAAATCATTGTTTTTGTCTTGTTTTCTCCTCTAACTTTTGTAACTCATGTGAAACATATATAATTAATCGGAGGACATGCACCAAATTTAAGAACTTCTGTGTATGATTATGATATTAGTAGGCATTCTAGTCATGGCTGCTAAAAAGATTCCCAACCTTAGACCATCAGAATCCATCCGATGGTGTTTGAGGAGCATTAACCCTTGTTCTCTTCATGATTTTAAGGCTCTTTACAATTACCTGTATAAAAAAACCCTTGTTTTCTTTATGAGATGTCAGCTTTCTTCAAATACATTATTTGGTAGCTCCTCTTGTGGTTAAGAGTAGTTAAGAAAAGATGTGAAGCTAGGGTTGTGACTCACATTCTGCTTCAGCCACCGGGTCACAACCTAAATTGCCCGAGGGGGTGGCATCACATCCTCCTGTAATAGTTGTCAATGCTGAACAATGCAAGCCATTAGTTAGGGGATAGAAAAGGACTGCATTCGAAAAAAGGGAACTCACTTACCTACTAGGCCTTTAGAACAAAGGTGTTCTACTCATGCTTTAGTAGAGTTGTCTAGTTATATATTCTATCTATTTTTTTTTATAGAATATACAATTATCACTTTTTTTATTCTTTAGATTGGGTACACCAAAAAAAAAATATATAAACATGTTCTATCTAATAATGGACTCTTTTTCCATTAGATAGGTGAACCTATTTGGCCTGTTTTAGTGCATTTCCAAAGTCAAACTAATTGGTTACCTCTCAAAATGCCAATAGAAAGCAATTAGTCTAAAACAAGTGGATGTGGAAAGGTAGTTGTAGATCTGAGAAAATGATTCCTTATTTATTTATTTCCAAAAGGTACAAACTAGTTGTAGCAAAAAGGCTTTGCTCAAGAATATTGGATAAATTATGAGGAAACCTTCAATTCAACTATGAAAATGAACATGATTAGGATTTCAATGGCTATCATTGCATCGAAGAAGTGGTTCCTACACCAGTTAGATATGAAAAAGGCCTACCCATACAGAGAAAACAATAACTCTATTTTTTCTACTTTAACAGGTTACAGAGCTTTATTATTTCATGCAATGTTCATCTGATATGCAAATAAAAGAAGACCTTGTATAGCTTAAAGGAAGCTCCATGAGCTCGTGACAAGCTTAGTAGCGTCTATTTTTCCCTCAATACCAAAGGATATTCTCTTTTTTTTTTTTTCTTTTTTTTTTTCTTTATGAACCCCTTTTGGAATCCTTTGATTGTGTAAAGCGCAAAACCAAAAGGAATGGTCACCTCTTTTGTTAAAATTAAAAGTTCATAGAACTGTATACAGTGTCCCATGTTGGTGGTGGATTTTTAATATGCTTGTGTGAAGTTTAGCTTAAGTTCCCATATATTAGATTTTCAAACATGGCCGATATTTGAGGCAAATGTTGGAAAAAGTTGAGGTTTGTTCAGTAGAGAAGAGAAAATTGTAAAAATATTTAAACACATTGGATACAAGTTCTGATTATAAGACATTGATTTTCAGTTCCTTCCACAAGGCTGCTGTTTTTGTGATTAAAATATGTAACTGTTTTCAAAAGGTACAATTTTTTTGAAAAAATGTCAAATTGTGTAATTTCTGTGTCTTGCTTGTAATTTATTTTTACTTCATGAAATATTGAATTCCTGATTAGATAAGAATGAAATAAAGGAAAGAAGGATTTTTATGCTCTTAATATGTGAACTATGGTGTAACACTTTGGGAAATTCTTCTTCAATTTAAATTTACAGGAGACTAATAGTTTGATACCATAAATCCATATGATTGTGAGTTATATGTTTGGCTTTGTAATTTTCAGGAGGAGAAAAGAAAAGGAAAAGTTGCTGACTTCCAACCAAATGTTTTAATGCTTGGTCTCTCTCCATCAGATTTTGTTCTTCGTGCACTCTCAAATGTTTATGCTAATGATATGGAGCAGACATTACTGGTATGTAAGCATTATCCATGCCTTTCTGCTCCAAAGTAAGGGGTTTAAATGTTATCCTGTCAGAACTAAAAACAACTATCTTCTATTTTGCGTTAAAGTACTTCTTTTTTCCCCTTCAAAGAGGAAAGAAGTAGATAGTCTAGTTAAATCTGACCATTTGACTGTTTTATTTATTTATTTATTTTAAACAAATGTCCCCTCGAATGCACTTCTTTAGACCGCCTTGCCCAATTTGAGTAAATTGGATCCGATTAAGTAGTGAGAAAGAAGCCACACATCTTCTCAGATCATTATTATGCTTAAGCACTTTCATATTTTATTCAATTACTATCATTGAATCGTTGACTTCGACTAGAAACATTTGTTTATGTAGGCGTTACCTTCGTATGCATTGAAGCTTTTGTCCTACTCAAGGATTGACAATTAATTCGACAAGGTTTGCCACTAAACAATAATAGATACTAAGGTATCGAGTAACACTTTTTTTTTTATAGGTAAGGTATTATTGAGATGCAAGAAGTGAAGAACAACTCAGAGAGAATAAAAGAGAACCAATTCATTCATCATTATTTTATTTTTTTTTTGGTTTAACACAAAACAGAGAGGAACACAACATTTATATTGAAGGAAAGAACTTTCTGGAACCCAACACTGGTTGTGTGACTTCAACCAGCTAAGTATGGAGGTTAGTTATAGGAGAATGTATATGGTGTGACTGAGGTGCATCATTCTCCATAGGGTATTCTAGAATGTTCTCAACATGCCCCCTGCCGAGCTGGCGAGGGTTCCATGTTCGCCAGAGAACAAGAAAGGCAAGTGACCAACTGAAGCAGGCTTGGTAAAGATATCCGTTGGTTGATGTAGAGAGGAGACATAGCGCGACTTCACTGGCGGGTGGCACCTAAGTCTGGCTGCGACATCAAGTTCAATGTGTTTGGTACGCCGAGCATGATGCACGTGTGGTTGGTGGTGGTGAGGGTTTGTGCACCAAGATTGTCACACCAAAGAAGAGGTGGTGCCACCCGAAGCCGAACATTGAGTTATGTAAGAAGCTGCTGAATCCAAATAAGGTTTGTGGCAGCCGAAGCGAGAGTCCGATTCTCAAACTCAGTGCTCGAGCATGCAACAACAGACTATTTGTGCGAACTCCATGTGATGAGGTTGCCCCCTAAGAAGACACAAACCCCACTCATAGACTGGACATCAACATTGCGCCCACCGCATTCGAGAACCCTTCGCGTTGAGGATGGGAGCCGGCCGGAAAGCAGACCAAAGGTAAGGGTGCCTCGATGTAGCAGACTTTCTCGCAAGCCATCCAATGGGCCATGTGGGGGAGGAAGGAATCGCTCGGGCCACAACAAAGAAAGAGATATCGACTGTGTATTAGTCAACATTGCAAGGCGCCGATAGTGCTACGATAGAGAGAGGGATGATTGAAGGGAGGGTTGTCATTCAAGGCAAGCTTGGAGTTGAGACAAATGGGAGTACTACGCTTAGCATCAAAGCATGTTGCGCCAAATCAAGAAGATCAAGTGCATACTTGATCGTGAAGATGAAGGCCTCGTAGAGGAGCGTTCAACCTCGAAACCAAAGAAAGTATCATACAGACCAAGGTTCTGTAAGTGGTGAAACCGGAGTCAAGATCTCAATAGAGCCGAGATATAGAGGCAGAATCATCTCCAGTGATGAGAATGTCATCTATGTATACCATCAAAAACATCATTGAGCTAGTCATATTGAGGAAAAACATGGAGGAGTCCAAAATAGAGCTCTATAAACCCCAACGGTGGAGAGTGAATTTGAGTTCGTCAAACCAAGCCCTAGGGGCTTGTTTAAGTCCATACAAAGCCTTGCGGAGGCGACATACATGAGTAGGTTTGGAGGGGTCTACGAACCCTTCTCAAATGTTTTCATGAATCAAGTTCGCAAGTCCCATTTAGAAATGTGTTGTTGACATCAATGTGGTGTATTTCCCATTGTCTGGTCACTGCAATGGTGAGAATTATACGGATTGTAGAGGCTTTAACAACTAGGCTGAAGGTATCGAAAAAGTCCACGCCAAGTGTTTGTTGAAATCCCTTAGCTACTAGCCTGGCCTTATAGCGATCAAGAGTGCCATCAGCCTTGACCTTCGTATCGGGGGCAAATCCATTTGTCGCGCAATAAATTGCTTTGGCGTAGGATGGGAAGGAACAAGATCCCATGTATTATTCCGAAGGAGAGCGTCATATTCCAAACCCATGGCACGATGCCAGTGAGGAAGTGAGAGTGCCTCAGAAACAAAGGAAGGTCTTCAAAGGAGAGGCAACATCGGGCCACCACCTCTAGCTTGAAAATGCTTTGACTCGGGCCTTAGTTTGCATGGGGTGACGAGAGAGAACAAGTGCAAGAGCAGGGGCAACTGGGGAAGGTGTGGGAGAGGCAAATGGAACAAGCAGCAGAGGCACCAAGTTAGTATTAGAGGAGAAAGAAGGAGAAGGAAGGGAAATAGCTAGGGAAGGAGGGTAAGGGAGAGGGCTGGGAGGGACCGAGATAGAAGGAGAAAGGGGAGATAGGGCAAGAAGGTAAGGTGTAAATGGGTGAAATGCTTGAGGAGTAGGGGATGAGGTTGAAGGAGGCAGAGGAGGAGAGGAGAATAAACGGGCATAGGGAAATTGCGATTCATCAAAGGCCACAGTACGAGCACATACACACGTCTAGATGAGTGAAGACACTTATAACCCTTGTGCTTGGAGCTCTATCCCAAACATACACACAAGGAAGAATGAAATTGGAGCTTGTGTCTGTCAGATGGGCGCATGTATGGGTAGCGTACCTACACCTTGTATTTGAGAATCAAGTAGTCAGGTTGTTGGTGAAACAATAGCTTAAAGGGTTATTTGCTATGTAACACTGTTGTAGGAAGGTGGTTGATGAGGTACACTGCAGAAGTGAAGGCCTCCCACCAGTAAGGTAAAGGCATAGATTCTTTTGTAAGGAGGGTGAGGCCAAGATCAGCAATGTGTCGGTGTTTCCGCTCTACCCGACCATGTTGTTGGTGTGTATGAGGGCAGGGGTGTCTCACTTCAATACCATGTTTTTGGAGTAATGGTATGACATGCCGATATTCCCCTCCATAGTCAGTTTAAAAGCATTTGAGTTTGTGCTCAAATTGTCTTTCAACCATATTAACATAGTGAAGAACAGTATCAGTGGTGTCACACAAAACGGCACAATGGAGATAGAGTAGCAATAGCCTTCAGAAGATATATGTGGAGAAGGACCCCATAAGTCTGTATGTACAAGCTGAAGGGGATGAGATGTCTTTAAAGACAGTAGAAAATGACATTTGATGTAACTTGCCAAGTTTACATGGTTCACAAAACAAGACAGAGGAAGTAGTAACTGGTACATGCAACAGTTGCAGTACTTTATGAAGAACTGAAGCATGGGGGTGTCCCAATCGGTTGTGCCATAGATGCATTGTGGTGTTGTCTTCAGTAGAAATAGGAGTTGCTGTAGCATTATCAGTTGGGGGAGGAGAGGCTTCACATGTGGTTGACTGGCTTGAACAAGTAGAGGTAGAATAGGGAACATCAGCAGCAACAGCAACAATAGGCATTGTATATACATTATTGGAAATGTCAGCAATGGAGGCTGGAATAGCAGGAGCAGTGGTGAGAGTGCAATGTGGAGGCAAAGTTGACTTTGGAGAGTCATCAAGCTGGTACAATCCATTAGTTAACCTGCCCTGAACCAGGATGTCCTTGGTAACTTTGTCCTTAACATAGCAACATGAGGCATCAAATTCCACAAGTACATTGTTATGTAAGGTAAATTGTGATATGCTGATCAAATTTTTCTTGAGAGCTGGTACTAGTAAGATATTTTTGAGTTGTAGTGGTCGAGGTGTAGGGTTGTATGAATTACCTATATGTGTAATAGGTAGAGCTGAGCCATTGCCAACAACGAGTTTGTTGGAGCCATGATAAGTAGCCTTAGTGTCAATGGCAGTGACATCAGGTGTAGTGTGGTGTGAAGCTCCATTGTCAAGGTACCAGGCATCATCGGGAGGAAGACTTGGTGTTGTAACAAGAGCCTGACTAGAGGAATGAAGTGGATCAAAGGACTCTGGAACCTGACGAAATGGCTCCATAGCAGAGGTACTAGTAGGAACACCAGCAGTGGTCTGAGGATTGCTGTAGAGAATATCAAACCTGTTGAAACACTTAAGAGCAGAGTGTCCTGCTCGTCCACAAATCTGGCAGAGTAATTTGAGAGGAGATCCATATGAACCTTGGCAAGGGAAATAAGAACGACCTCTAGGATCGCGCCCACGGTATCCTGGAGTATACTGTCCCCGTGATGGATAATGAGAATCAAGTAGTGAGCGATCAGGTGCTGAAGAATGATTCTTTAGTGAAAGATGAGCTGTAGCATGAGACACCTCCAAACCAGTGGAGGAATTGAATTGTTCTAAGTGAAGCTCATGAGCTTGAAGCATGAAGTGAGCCTCAAGAAGAGTAACAGAGTCCTTAGATGACGGATTTACAATGACTGACTCATACTCAGAGCCAAGGCAAGGACTAATTCCTCATCCGATATAACTTGGCCAGTTCGTGTTAAGAGATTTCATTTTGAGGATATATTCTCAACCGATGGGTTCCTTTTCTTTGTGGTTTGCAAAAGAAGTCAGATATGGAGATGTCGAGCCTTAGATTTAGGGTGGCAAAACAATTGTTCTTAAGAGTTTCCAAATACCAGAAGCAAAATGTGCATTGAATCACATGCCTGGGCATCGGTTCAGAGATGGAAGAGAGAATCCAACTAAGAAGGAATTAGTCTAAGCATCTCCATTGAAGAAAAGCAGGATTGACTAATACCTGTTCTGAAGATGTTGGAGCGGTAGGCTGATCTGAGATCTGATCTGAAGATGCTGAAGAAGCAAGAAACTGCTCTGGTTTCGAATTTGTGCCAAGAAGAAATTCATCCAATCCATATCTCGACTTGTAGGCAGAATTTGAGATCGCCACAAGAGATAATTTGACCGATCTAATCGAACACTTACAGGAGCAAGTGTAGAAGGTAAGGGAACTTGAGTGGAAGAGGATGAATGTTTTTGAAGAGGAGTAGATGCGATGGAAGCCATTGACGGTTCCTGGAGCTCTAATACCATATTGAGATGCAAGTGAAGAACAACTCAGAGAGAAGAAAACCAATTCGTTCATCATTATTATTATTATTATTTTTTGGTTTAACACAAAGCAGAGAGGAACACAACATTTATATAGAAGGAAAGAACTTTCTGGAACTCAGCACTGGTTGTGTGACGTCAACCAGCCAAGTGTGGAAGTTTGTTATAGGAGAATGTATATGGTGTGATTGAGGTGCATCATTCTCCATAGGGTGTTCTAGAATGTTCTCAACAAGTATCGAGTAATACTTTGGGTCATATATATTGTACATTCTTGCACCTAATAGAAACATTAGACTTAATGAATCTGTGGTCTATCATATCTCCTTTGCTTTCTGCTCTATGTGGTCACAGAGACGAGTCTCATGATTTGATGCAAAAATGGAGTGCTAAGCACATAACTTCCTGAAGTAAAGGCATGCAACATGGTTTTATGTGTGTTTCTGTGTATAATATACTCAAACATGTTTTTTTACCTATTTTTACTTCATTGGGCTAATTCATTTTTTTATAGTAAATTATACTAATTCATACACATTTATATAATTTGGTCTATGGTTATACAAGGTATAAATGTTGTTGTTCAAAATTTCTTGGATAAATAAATTTGTACTTTTTGTTAGGTTTCCAAAAAAGGAATAGACGTAGGTTTGTATTTAACAAGTGTATTACACAGCTGTTAATTGAGTGAAGTTTTGTTGATGTAAGCAATAATCCTTGATCCCCAGTGAAATAACCATTTAGTAAAGATTGTTATGTAAAAAATCAACAAGTAGGAGCATTGCCTAAAATCTTCTAAGCTAGAGGGGGCTTCTTATTTATTTAATCATTTTATGCCTTTCTATTGTTATGGATTTCAAGCTTTAACCTGTTTACATTTAAAAATTTGTTTTTGGATACTAAGATAATATGAAATTCTCATAGATGGTACACTGATTTTTACGTAAAAGAGTTTGACATATTAAACTAAATAGATATTAAAAAAGAGATTTAAAGAACATCATATATATATATATATATATATATATATATATATATATATATATATATATATATATGTTTTTAGATACTAAGATAATATGAAATTCTCATAGATGGTACACTGATTTTTACGTAAAAGAATTTGACATATTAACTAAATAGATATTAAAAAAGAGATTTAAAAGAACATCATATATATATATATATATAGTATATATATATATATATATATATATATATATGGTAACCAATCCATACAAATACTTTTGTTTTGAAAATTTATTAATAACCATAATATTAATGCTTCCATGTATATGTCTGCCCTTGCCTATGACATTCTTCCTAAGCACCACCAGAGATTTCCTTGATCCTTTATTCTCTTTGTCAAACTTTGGTAATGTTTGAAGATGAGACCTAATTTAAAATGATTTCAACTTTAATTTCACTGGGATTTTTTGCTGATTTCCTTTTCCTTTGAAGTGTGTGATCTAGTGTTATTGTTTGATATAAGTAATTTAGAATATTGCTCTTTATTTCCCTATGCTAGCTACTTCTGGTCTAGTAGGTAGGTATTACTATTGAAATGTCAAGTTATCTTGTATCCTTGATTCAATTCATCATGGTTTCCCTATTCATTTAATGGGTACATCATAATATGGATCTCAGATAATTAGAGTGAGTTCATACTGGGTTAAAAAGGGTGCTTGGTCACATGGGAAATTTATTCAACTATACCTGTATAAGAGTCGACATGAATACCACTTTACCCCATAATTTTAGCAAGAGTGTTTAAGCTCACTTTTACGCCAACACTAGGCCTGTGTCTCAGCACTCCACACGCCTATTTGGGTTAGGGGCCATTTAAGACGCTTGGCTCAAGTGAATTGAATTGTTTTTTTTCATATATTTTAAAATTATTAACTTCAAATATAAATTTAAAGCATAAAAATATGCTGAAAATCAAATAATATATATTTTTGTATAAAATCAAATAATATTTTTTTAAAAGTACTCTTTCAACAAAAATTTATTTTCAATCACTAATATTTTATATAAGATTTATATGTTCAAACTATTTTTTACTATTATTTTTTTTAAATGTCTTACAAACACATTCTTATAAACCCATTTTTATTACTATTTTTGAAATTGATTATAAAAATAATTTTCATTAACATTCTTTGAAAACTGTTATAGAATATTTTACAATATAGTTTTGTATTGAATATTTTATTTTTTAATACTACACATGTTTTAATTAGTTAATTTTCTAGTTATAAAAAATATATATTTATTTTATTATTAAAAATATAATTGTCATAGCGATTTCAATTATTTTAATAAAATAAAATCATACTCATATGAAAACTAATTAAAAATAAGATAATAATAGCAAATAATTAAAATGCTTTATTAAATAGTCTTTTAACAACATAAAAACAAATTATAAGTATTTTCAACAAAATTTCATTTTATAAAATATTTAAAAAAAATTATAAATTTATTTTTTAATGTCTTTTTACTATTTTGGCCCATTTTGGCTCAAATAGGTGGGTTGGGTTAGACTGACTGAACACTCTGGCCCGACAAAGAGCCTAATGGCTCGCAGCCCCATTAGACCAAGTTGGCCCAAATTCCTAACTTTAAATTTCTGTAGTTATGGACCTTGTGGTATCTATTGTGATGTTATTGGTTACTTACAAGTAGTTGAGGCCAAGTTTGTTTCATAGACTCAAGCATACTAAGCATTGCACGCATTAAAATCAATAGGTTACTACCCCATCTACGGTGTTTGTCTTACAGCTCTAAGAGATATTTCTTTATGAAAGAGTCAAGGTAATTTTACACCGATATTCTTGCTATTTCTAATATAATTAAGAGATAAAAATAGGTATAGGAGTTTGGTTATTTATCCGTTTTGTCGAGATGTTGGCTGAATAATTTGGTTGTGGTATCTTAGTTGATATTTGGCCTTGGATTATGGATACTATTGTGTTATGACCCATTTTGAGTCTCGTATCGCTAAGTTTACTACTACCAGGAAGGTGGAAAGCAGCATTTCTAAGCCTTTACGTCCCTCCCACCCATCAGCCTAGCTTTCGGCCGGCTCCGATTAGGGCTTGAGGCCCTATCACATAATCTAAAACATTGCTGATTTTATGGCTGCTCATGCTTTCTTATCAGTGAATCGCAGCATGTTCTTGGTTTCAACTCGCATAAATGGATCATCTAAAGGTGTGTGTATATTTGTCATACATGATTTTCCACAATTATAAATAATCTGAATACAAATGACTGAAATGGTTGCTTGTGTTGATTGTGTTCAGCAATTGATGGCCTTGAAATCTGATGCAATCTTTCAAGATGCCAAAACCAAGTTTCTTCAAATCCATGCTCAACATTCAAAACGAATAGAAGCAAGGGCTGAAAGTAGAGAGGAAAATCAAAGAAAGAAGAAAAAAAAAAAGTGGCTGAAGAATTATTGAAGCCTTGAAGCTAGCGGTAGTCATATAAATCATTCTTTCTTTTATTCTTTTCTTTTCTAAAGTGTCATCCTCATTTGCCGCCTTCATTCCAACCCCAATTACGGGTCATATAAATCACCCCTGTATGACGAGGTGGAAGTGGAACATTATTTATGGAAAAATGGAAAAATGAGACAAGACAAAGCTTGACTTTGACTACTCGATAGAGTCTGTACAAAATTATCAATTTTCAATACAACAAAATTAGATTGGTGAGTCATGGCTAAGTGGTTAAAGAGTCGAACAAGACATAGGAAAGAGCCAGGTTGGAGTTTCACGGGAATATATTACTACAACTTTGTAATGCAGTAAATAGATGTTAAAAAACTATGGGCCTATTTTTGAAAACTTTCTAGAAGCATTGCTAAAACACAGCACATTATTTTTGCTGCTTAAAAACTATTGTTCCTTTCAATTTAATATTTTCAGCCAAGGTTTTTCAGATTTTCGTAAAAAAAAAAAAAAAAAAGATAACCCAACGCTGCCTCCCGCATGCTTTTTCTTTATTTTCGCAACGTAAAAACGCTTAAAATCGTAACTAAACATACCCTACATGTAATGATGTGAGTTTTTATAATAATGTTTTATAAATATATAAATTAGAAGAAAAAGGCAAACAATCAAATACTAGTTTTCTAGCCAGGATGGTTTTTCCACAAAAGAAAACCTATAAGATATTCTTTATTTTTTGGTTTAAATAAAAAAAGATTTTTTTTTATAACTTTACTTCTATGTGTGTTTAATGTTTAATTTTTTGAAAATATTTTTTTAAATATAAAAAGAAATGAAGAGATTAAACTAGATATCGATAGAAAATAAAAGTTGGATTTAGAGGTAATAAATATTTCATTTGTAAATTTCACTTATCAACTTGTAAAATTAGCGCTTAATAGTGGGTGGTTAAATCAAAACTGAATCCAATCAAATTTGATAACTTCATAATATATGATTTAAAAGTTATTTAAACCTCAATTAGGCCAACAGAAAACATTAGATCAAGATGGAATTTTGTTATGAAAGTACCAAATTTATTTTTCTAAAAATACTTTCCAAGTAGAATCTAACTCTCACATCTCATCCATGCCATTATTTTGGAAGAAAATTTTTTTAGGGAGGTCTATTTTGAAGAAAAGTTTAAAATAATTAAAATGAAAAAGAAAAAATAAAATGAGAAACTGAAAAATAGATTAAGAGATAGTTAGAAAAGGTTACTAAAAGATGGTCAATAGAGTCAAACTTTTAATATAAAATAAGAGGTGAACTCATTGCCCATTCTAATGACATTTCTTGGTCAATCAACATATGGATTTTTTGAATGGAAAATAAAGGGCAATACTATAGGTGTTTTTTGCTTTAGTCAAAGTCAATCATTTTTAAATAAAGTCTGTTGTTGCTTTATTTTTATTGATATCATAGTCATCATCTTAACTTTATCACATAAAAACAAAGATCGTAGTTTTTTCGACTCTAACAGTTAGCCGTAGTAACAAAATATCAAATGAAGAGAAATGTAGAGAGAAGGGTCAGGTCGAATAAACTCAGATTTTCATGCACTAATTAAATAAACAAATGAATTTAATCGGCACAAAATTACATCCAAAATTACAAAACAAAAACGATTTAAAAGGTAATGTAAGAATTAAATTTAATAATATATCGGAAACAAAGTAGTCCAATATGGTAAAGTAATGCTGTTTAGCTATTGGTCACCACGTGTCGAATCCGTGATTTTTAAAAACGAATAACTAAACAAAACCGCAGCGTCACTGGTAGAAGCATGTATCCATGCAGATCATCATTGGGAACAGACAAGAAAGAAGGTAGCAGATCAAAAAGCAAGCACCATATAAACCAAACATAGTAACAGAGAAAGAGAGTGGAGTATCTGATATAGGATTATTGATTTAATTCAACACATATTAGAACAATGGGGACATTACAGAACACTCCCTTGCAAAACCCACTCCAAAGATGTTATTTGAAAACACATGGGTCTCAGCCACTGTCAAGGATGAGCTGATGCCGTGACTTAGGTCAGGTAGCACATAGCTCAGGCATCAGGGTGGCACCTCAGCCTGATTTTTTTCATTGGTCATAGAATGAATGCAAAAACCTTCAAATGATAAGGATGTCAGATCAGAATTACTCGGGGAATAGAACAAACAGTGGGTGCTGCTGTATTTTCTAAAAGTGTCACTAAAGAGGAACAGGAATGGCAAAACAGCTGTCCATCTAGTGTCTCAAACTGGGAACAGCTTTAGTGGTTTGAAGGTGGCCAGCCACACTAAAGGTCACTGGGAAGGTCAGATACTGATCTGGTGTGCAAGGTTAGTGCCTGGGAGATTAGTCTGCAGTCATGCACACGGGGTCGGCAACAAAACCACCTTCCGGGGAGATCGCTAGTGAATAATTAGGTAGACACAGCTTCTTTCCTCAAAAAATCATCTTTCTCCAATCAATAACATCAGAAGTGTGGGGTACGGCAGATCCGCAAGCGCTACAACAGGTGAAAAGAAAATAAAGAGGTGAAAAGGTAACCATGCAAGATTTGAAACAGAACATCCCCTGTGAATAAAACAACTGAGTAGTGGCTGATCAGTATCAGCCCAAAAAACAAAGTCAAACAGGGCATACTGATGCAGAAGAAAAACTAATCGCTAGAATAAGATAAACGGTCCACATCCAAACAAATAATGAAACAAAACAAAACATAAAATCAAACAGGGAATGGTCACCCAACATAAAGTGAGCCAGAAAGTCATAGAATGGCAGGATTAGTACTGGTCAAAACGAACCCTCCATGTTGAATTGGGTAGAGCTCATGAAGGGGCAAAAGAGTAAGATATGCTGGTCAAACTAGTCACAAAGTGATCATTATTGTGAAGCTGTGACAGAGAAGTGACAATCACAAGGTACAAACATACAATATTATTTTTATATTTTAGATAAATATGACATGTGCAGACATCTGTCACTTTAAGATCCAAGATGTGTTTTCTTAATTTAATAAATCAATAAAAGACACAAATCACATGTTAAAAAACTGAGGAATCAGATTAACTGTTCATATATATAAAGATAAACAATAAATAAATGAAACAAGGAAGGCAGGAAACATTCGAAACCCCTGAGTTAATCTCCAATGCTAAAGACCGTGAAGACTCAAAGTCCACAGTCCTGTTACTGACATAAGTAGATGGGACCTGGTGAACCTCCTGACTGAAGGAACTCAAAGTAAGTCCCAATACCAACTTCACAGTAAGTCAGTAAAACACGTACTTGCCAACTCATTCTCCAAACCACCAAAGCCGAGCCTCCAAAGCCCTGCATGCAAGCTTCAACAGAGCTTTTCCATGTTCTCAGCCTCTACATCCAAACCCAGTAAAAGCCAGCATGCCAAAAGTAAACAAAGAGGCTCACTAGCAAACAATCCAATAATAGTTGCCATGCCCACTACAGAAGGGTTTAGTTATCAAGTCCGCACATGATAAGAAGATTTAGCAGGAGATCCAAGTGAAAAACAAACAGTGAGATGCGGCAGTGCAGAAATGGCGTAGTTTCTTCCAAGGCAAGTCAAATAAATCAGGTTTCAGCGCGGTCTTGGGATCACACCGCACAAAACTTCGTAGATCAGTAGCTTCAACTCACAGCAATTTTAATTCCTTCAGGTCGATCAGTTAGTTCTTCGAAGTTATCTTCCTTCCGCTTCTTTCTATTTTCCAAGAACTAAAGAGTTGAAACAGTGACTCAAACCCAGAGTCCCTGAACCCACAACCCAGAATAGTGGAGGCTCAGCATCCACTGAGGCACCTGGCTCTCTCGTATTTTAGTTCCACTAAAAGTAGAGACTCCCAGTGAGGTCCCTGCCTAAAGCAACATAGTGAAAGAATATAGACGAGTGGGGCACAAAGCCCATCGTGAGCAGGCTCGGCAGTGTAGCGCCAGCAGAACCTGAACAACGTAGTGGTTTAGGTGTAGACTCCTGTGTGCGAGGTACAAAGAACAATGAGGCATCGTGCCAGCAACTGCTTTCATGAGAACTGGGACGACCCGCTCGGCTGTCACCCTCACCTGAATAAGATCTCATTAATGTAGAAGGAAGTCAGAACTAGCGGCGGTACTTAACACCCAGAAGGAAGGTACATGTTCTGAGACAGAGCGTTATTTGGGCAAGCAAGGGATTCGGCTGAAAACGCTTGTAGACAAATTTTGCACGTTAAGCCTGCTCAGCCATTTCAAACATATAAAGGAAATAAACGTTTTCAAAATAAAATATTTAAAGAACCAAACATTCTTAGCAGGATGTTCTAAAGAAATAGTCGCAAGAGTTTCTCCTAAACAACAGGACTCCATCCAAATAGACCGCCAGTCATCTCCAACCCATTCCCTCCAGAACAATCCGGTGTTCCTTTCAACCATGTCCGCGCCAGCAATAGATCTATTAGTTGGTGCACTCACAATCAACGCAGCAACAGAGCAAAGAAATGCCCAACATTATGCCAATATTAAAACCAGTTTAGCATTAAGGGAAAGTCGGCGAGAGTTTAATCAACTAATACATTACGCCATGTAATTCACACTTCAATCATCACCCAATCTTAGCTCACATCACTTTGAGCAAATCATAACTCATCACCAATGGCTTACAATCGGCACTGAATTTTAAGAATTGTTTCCCATCGTTAACACCAAGCATTAACCTAATAATTCTTTGACCCAACCAACTTCCAAATTACCTTTGACATTGTATCAAGTCATTCAATTTATGAGCTGATGGTTAAAAAAAGTCTCACAATGAGACTGTGGTTAGCTCACAGGGTCCCAGAGACTGCAAGAAGTAGATTTTCATTTAAAGCCAGTAGTGTCCAGTCCCCACATCATATTCTTTGAATCCACTACCTACTGGGCACTAGCTCAACAAAGAGTTTAGTGCAAGGTTCTGTGGTTGCTCCAGAATTAGCTTCAGCATCACAATCATCTAAAGTCGTCCAAAATTATTCACAGAACAGCCTCCCGTTGAATCAATATGTCTCAGTCATTCCCGGTTTATCCGCAACGCACACTGCAGCCTCAGTAAAGTGAAAAGGCCCCAAATGTCGCTGAAGTCTAACATGTTAACAAAAGCAACCAAAAACAATAATCTTAAGAATAATCATCCAGATAGTTTAGATCCAACATCCAACAGCCTACAACTCAGGTCCAACTGAAACAAACAGTGTCCCAGTCTTGAGTGAGTCCAGCCAGGCAGTCCCCAGTCTCCCAGAACAATGTGTCCCAATCAAACTGCTCTTGAGCCTTCCAGCCTCCACAACTGCTCTCATCCAAGCCACGCCACGCCCACTGCGGCCTCAGTGAAGCCTCCAAAGCAGGTCCTCTTCACTGGCCCCCATCTCCAAGTCAGCCTCACCTTTTCTTTTTTCAGTCCCCAAATCAGTGCCGACCGCCGTCAAATATTCCTAGCCTCAGCCTAAATAAATCAAACAAACATCGAGAGCCTTCTTTTCATTTGATATTTCGGATTAATCACAGTCCATTTTTACTCATTTTATCATAATACTTAAGGTAAGATACAGTAGTGGCTTCATGAGATTCAAAAGTCCGTTACGTGACCAACGCTGGAAATAAAAAATGGTATCTGCATCACCTTAAACAGTAGTTTCGAAGGGCAAGAACAGAGATTTGTAGTGATCATCCACTGTAAATCGTTTTGCCATCGCAGAACGTAGAATAGTATGCTGATTTATCCGGAATGGCTTAATCAGCTACAATGATGATCACCCGGAAACAGCTTCGGCCCGATTCCCTCTTCCTGTCGAATTTCAAGCCCACAAAGTGCAGGAAAATATCCACACACATGCAACTATATCGATCGTATTCACACAATATATCCCGTAATTCGAATAACAGAAACCAGAATAAAATAATCTGAACAAGAAGACACAGAAACCAGGCGTGTCAACAACAATCCTGGTTAACCAACATTTCACGCACTTAATTTAATGTCAATCTCCCACATCATAGGAAGAATTTTCCACTACATTAGTCCCATCTCTGGGCCAGAACGCAAATGAATTCATCCCGCACGTCGATAATCAGCTTCAACACTTTCTTGATCCATGAAACTAATAATACATAATGATCACCTTCCCCCGTGAATGGCCTGAGGATAATGGCTTCCAACCCCGCCAAGGTCATTAGATCTTCCTCGCCACCGCGATACAAATGTGTTATAAGATTCACGTGAACACCTACACTGGTAAAACTAATCAAACAATCCATCAGCCCATTCAGACTCAGACGCCCACATCTCGCCTCAATTAATATCACACATGTCAATGGTTACACCGATTTTGTAATTTCATTTACTTTAACTAGCAATGCACATGCCAATCGATTAATAGATTTGACAAACCATGAACCCATCAACATTTGGTTACGCCAATTCAACCACCTAAAGATCCAACCCAAGGTCATTCGGTCCAACCTAAAGTAATTTATTTTCCATACGACATACTAAGTATTATGCAACTCCTGTCCTGTGGGAACTTCACGTTAATCATGATTTCCAATCCGTAGTTAATTGTCCAATACAAGATTCTAAGGCATAACCACAAAAACTCGAGACACTAATCATACACATAACTCGTTGTATACGCACGAATTCTTGTATTTAAATATTGTTTTCAACAAAATTTTATTTCTTTTCAAAAATTTATTTTTGAAAATTTTATTTTTCGAAAATTTTATCAAACTTTATTTGATTTTTAAGTATTTTTTTTTTAAATATTTTTTTTTTCTCGAAAATTTCGAGATGAACAAGAGTTCATTTAGTGACTCAGCACTGAGTCAAACCAGCATAAAAACTGAGCTCAAAAACAAAACACCTGCGAACCTGCCCACTACAAGACACTGGGACACAAGATGTGTCGCCCAACCCGATCACTGGGCTACCAAGATCGCCGCCCACGCCGTGGAGCTCGCCGCCTACAAGGCCAGCCGCCGCGCCTAACGCCGCCGCTTCGGGTCACGCCTGGGCCGCCAAGAAGATTTCAAACACGCGCAGCGCAAGGCCACGCCCAAAGACGCACGCCGCCCGCCCACTACGCTTCACTCTCGCCACATGCGCGGCCGCAGCCAGCCGCACGCTCGCCAGGTGTCATCAGGCCGCGCCTAGCCTGGGCCTGCCTTACTCAAATGCGTAGCCCATTTGTGTTCTGTACCATTTTTTTTTTTCAATATTAATAATAATTATTATTATTAATTTCAATTATTTCCAGCAGTATGAAAAATCACTAAAATCACTAAAAATTCATTTTTTTTTTCATACTCTTTAATACTCAAATAAATTTATAAGAATTTATTTTTCTCCATTTTCTTCAATCCTCATCCAATAAATTTATAAAAATTTATTTTCCTTCAATTTTAATTCCAATTTTGTACGCTGTACCACTCAAATTGTTTTCTACACATTCATGTGCTAATCACCAAGCACACATATATTCCACAACACACATAAAACATGGCATACACACCATCATACAATAATTCACCAAATCACATGATCACACACAAAACACACATGCCGTGTCCTAGTTTTGTTCCGTGCCTTTCCTAGGTAATCTCATACCTAAACCTAACATCGAACCACATCTAGTGGTGATGTTATTACACCTCAAAGACTATGGCCTAAGCCCAAATTTTCTATCCATAGGTTTCCATATACCTATACTCCACATCAAACCACCTAGTGGTGATGGATACCCAAACCCGAGCTCCCTAGATATTCGTATACCCAGTTCTCCGATACCGTCGCGACGCCCCAAAACCTCGTAATCCGTTGACTACCCACAACCCGGAATACAAGTGGAGGCTCCAAGTTACCCGACGCCGCTTTAGAAAATCTGGGGCAGAAGCCCCTTTGTACGGAGCTCTACCTAAAATTAAGACTGCATATACCTGGTCCCAAACAAATTCAATATACGCAATATATATCCAATATGGCCACTGGGGCCCATAACAGTACTCAACATACATGCCGGCTATGAATCCAACTATATACCCAATAGATACAAGAGTTAATATGTTTTTACTCTTATACAATACATACATTAAAATTAGAGAATTCTAATACATGTATACATCAAAGCCACAACTCGGCTTTCTTCTAATACAACCTCAAGGACGAACCGTCTCCTCGCACGCTCCCTGTACCTGTAAAAAGGGGGATCCCACGACGGGGTGAGCTAAAGCTCGTATGAGAATCGCCCCTAAGTGGGCTACCTCACCTCACCCTGCCGCAAACGCACGTTCCACTTAAACAAACATTCAAGCAAATGTACGATTCTACTCAATGTCTACACGAACACCGCATCACTAGTCCTCACCACCACTTACACTCAGCTTCAAGCCATGTATGAGAAAATAATCATTTTCAAACAAAACTTTTGTTCTTGAAAATATACTACCGAAATATTCTGAAAAATACGGACTACCCTCCGATAGCGAATCAAGCGATGAAGCCCGAAACAACCATGGTCCTCATCCGAAATGATCCGTCAGCTCATCCCAACTCCAATTCCTCCTAATATCATCCCGTGAAATTCCTTTCGCAACCATATCCGCTTAAAAATACCTTGTCATGCACTCACACCTAATTCTAGGTTACCCAGCAGCATGCAAATGCATTATGCCATTTTCAAATTATTTACACAATATGTCAATATGCATATTTTCAATCAACTACAATTACACACATGTAATTCCATACTTCAATCATTACCCAATCTAGCTCACTTGAGCAAATCATAATCATCACCAATGACTTACAACACAATTTAATTCTATATAATTGTTTCATTGTGTTAACACCTCAAGCATTAACCTAATAATTCTTTGATCAACCAACTCTCCAAATTAATTCCTACACATACCAAGTCATTCAATTCACACAATTTCAATGCCAAAACACATGGACCTTATATTATTTCACACAAACCGACCTGCTTTTAACAAATTCCAAACCCCTAGCAATGCTAATTCGGCAACTTCACATGTCCAACCCTAAGCCACCTGGGAACCAAATTTCTTACCCATTTCCTGCCTCTACTCACCAAAATGTAATTTAATTCCAATAACAACCCACATCGGGCCATTCACTGACCGTCCCAAATGTCCAAAATATTTCAGGTTCGGTCCCATGTTTGGGACCGATCAACCCATTCCCCAGATTTATTCACACCCAAATGCTCCCACTAATTTCTGGCAATCACGCGCCAATCAAAAATCTCAAAGAAATTCCAACACCCGGTCCCATGTTTCGGGATCGATCAAACGCCTCACTACCAAACCAACCGGGGAACACGAAAAACCCTTAAAACGGAATAAACGCAAAGTATATAAACCCCCACCTCTCGGAGTTTCTTTGTCAAAACTCGCAAATCTTCAGGCCCACGCTGCAGCCGCTCCGCGTGTAACGTTTTTTCGCCCGTTTCACCGACGGCTGATTCGGCTGCATTTTTGGGGAGAGTAAGCTTAAACAAATCTCTCAAAAAACATGGCTGCTGGATTTTCTGGTTTGCATTTCACGTTTTTTGGTCTCTGTACTGGGGAAGACGGCCATGTACACTATTTTGTCTCGTAGTGACTTAAAATCAAATTCCATAATACCCGCATGCCCCTCTTTCAGATTCCGATATTCGCACTATCTCGGGCCGGCCCATTTTCTTTAATATCATTTTCTACCATACCACTTACAGATACGAAGACATGTTATACGCGCTGTCACATCGAAAAACCGTCAAGACTAAACTACATGCCTCGAAAAACGTTGGCCGACCCGACCGTCTCACAAAGAAATTGGCAAATTTTACGGCCGACTAGATTTCATGGCATCGATTCCAACGCGTAATCCGCTTCACTATCCGGGAGATCTAGAGAATTAATACGGATTTTTAACCGTAATTACAATTCAGAATCAAATTTACGATTTTACCCTTATTCCGCATTACGAAATTTCTGGCCTTACATTAAATGCTAAGCTACCTCTACTCATGTACCAATGGAAATCCGTGCCTTTATTATAGCTTTAAAAATTATTTTTTTGTTCTCAATAATATGGAGAACACTTTTTTTTTTTAATTTTGAAAAATATTGAAAAGACAAAAATATTAAATTAAGATAATAAGAATAGTTTAAAAAAAAACCTCAAAATGATGTTATATGTGTTTTACAAATCTATTGTGTATGAACAGTTTTCAAACTCATAAATCAAATGGATATCTTCTAGTTCTGAAATAAAAGAACTTTGCCATTTTTCACGCTCATGGGCCCATTGCCATGGCCACCCATTTTGACCAAGTTAAAATGATTTTGTTTAGAAAATTGAAGCATTGGCTTGATTATTTGACCAAATTTTTTGCATAATTATGTACAAAGAATGATGTTATTTGCATGATTATTTGTTTTCTAATTTGAAGTGATGTACATCTGTTTATTTTTATTATAACTGTTTTTTTTTTACTTCTATTAAATATATAATAGGTTTCATGGATAAGGTAACAAATGCTTTTGATATTTGTAATATGTTGAATTGACTCTTAAATTTTTTTTTGTCTAATTTTAATATTAAGGTTTAATATTAAGCAACACATTACCAAGATGTCTGCTTCCTTCCATTGAATAGTTTCATTGGTGTCGCTAATAATAACCCATCATGAAACACTTATATTGTTAATCATTGAACAATCAAAATTTAATTTGAATCTTCTATTAATAGAAGAAATTCATTGAATGGGACATTACATAGTTCATTATTAAGATAAGAATAACTCAAAAACTCATTAAGATTTTAGAAAGTTAAAGGCGACTGCCTGAATAATGAGAAAGCTGCTAGTTTAATTGTTCAAGTACAACCTAATTTTTATGCTGGCCCAAAATATTCCAAAGAACAATAAAATTTTTTACATAGGTTGTTTGAACAATTTACAATTGGTTTTATAGTTTTTATAAACCAATTCATCTTGTGCTTTTGATCCTCACTTGTGAGTTGTGTTTAACCATTATTTTTTTTTTACAAAAAAAAAGTTTAGGAACTATCATTAAATAAGATTCTGATGTCAATATTCTTAAAAAAAATGAACCTACTAAGTTAAGCTTTAAGAAAATTATTGTTTAATAATAGTTAGTATACATTATTGTTTTTATTTTAATCATTCTTTTAATATAAATATTATTTGAATAATCTGCTTACGATGTTTTATAAAATAAGATTACTTGGAAAAAATTAAAATGTTTAAACTTATTTTAATATTTTTTAATACATTTTAAAATAAATTCAAATAATCTTTTAAAATAAATTAAAAATATTTTCTTAATTTTATTTTCAAACAATTTTTTTAAATTCTATTCTAATTTATTTTTTTACTTAAATAAATAGATAGCTAAAATCTTAATATAAATGAGAAAATGATAATATTTTCTGATGATCATTTAAGCAATTTTATAATTTTTTATATGAAGTGGAAGTAGAACTTCATCTCTTTAACAATTAACATTTGATTGAAAAACTTAAAAGAGTGAGAGGTCATCATTTGTGTAATAGCAAAATAAATAATACTAACTAATAAAAATTCTACAGTCTGAAAAATTAAAATAAGCTCAGATTTCTTTCTTTCGGTAAATTTATTTACACCCCATTTATTTCTCTATACACTTTTCATTAAAATACTCATAAAGGAAAATACAAATTTACTCCTTAAACATATTTTACTATTTCTTCTTCTCTTCATCTCTCTCACAAGACCCCCAACTCTCTTCTTTAGATCATTATTGGGCGACGAACTCCGATGTAATCTAATAAGAGACAATTGATTTAGGATGAAACATGATGCATTTCACAACTTTAAATGATTTATATTGTAATTGATATGTATTGTATTTAATTCTAATTTAAATTAATTACTTTTAATGATGTAATTTAATTTTCATAACATCATCATTTTATTTATACGAATTTAAATTAAATAAAAAAATTAATGTAAAAAAATTACTCCTGATTTTGAAATCTGTGACGTAGCTAAAGAGTTTTCCTGATTTAAATTCTGACATTCGAACATTTTCTGATTCAGATTCAGAAAGTTAAACTTTACCCGGATTTAAATTTTCGATCATGGGGTAAATTTCCGATTTTAATATGCGATATAACCAAATATTCGATTTACAACCTGACCATTTTTAATTTTTGAAATTTTTTTAAAATTTTCTAAAATTAGTTTAAGTATATTATATAAATTATAAAATTTAAGTATATTTTGTAGCAGGCAAGCTTTTGGAAAAGAAAGTATCTGGAATAAAAAGGAGAAAGAAGATATTTTTGCATTTGAAATGGGGCGCGCTAAGAGATATTTAGCGGCAGATATAAAACATCTATTTCTTTTTAAATATTTATTTTATATTTTTTCCGGAGGAGCAAACACAAAAAGGTCTTCATACCAACCTTCTAGGTCTTTCTTCCCTGAAATATCAGGAAACCTTCCTACCCACCTCCTAGATCCTACCTTCTTGCATACCCAAATGCATCAACTTTTCTCAAGAAATAGCTTAATAAAATCCTAAGCTATACCCTGCCTCCTAGCCTCAACCGAAATCAAGCTTCTGAATTTCTATCTTCTAGTCGATCTTGAACAGCCATGGCTCCTTAAACACCCAGATCATCCCTTATTCTCCTCCTCCTTCTTCTTCTTCCAAATCCACCCATCAATTCACCTACGAAGTCTTCTTGAGTTTCAGAGGAGAAGACACCCGCTATGGTTTCACCGACCATCTTTATCAGGCTCTGATTTCCCATGGAATCCACACCTTCAGGGATGATGATGAACTTGAGAGAGGAGGAGTAATTGCATCTGATCTTCAGAAAGCCATTGAAGAATCAAAGATTTTGTTATCATTCTTTCACCAAACTATGCTAATCCTCGGTGGTGTCTAGATGAACTGGTGGAGATCAGCCAGCGTCAGTATTCATTTCTACCCATTTTCTATCATGTTGATCCATCGGACGTGCGGAAACAACAGGAGTTATGAACAAGCATTTGTTGATCACGAAAAAGAAGCAGACGAGGAGAAAATGGAGAAGATTCAGAAGTGGAGAATTGCCTTGATGAAAGTAGGCAATCTAGCTGGATATGATCTGCAAAAATATGGGTAACTATATTTTTCTTTCTATCTTTAATTTCAAAATTTTCTTTCAATAGAATTGTCTACCTTTTACTGCTAATAAAAAACTTTGGCCAAGTTGTTATAAAATTTAATTAAGAGTTTGTCAAAGTCTAAACTGCTTCTCATAAAAGAGGGTGGTATATATATTATTTAAAAATATTCAAAGAAGGTGTGATGATACTGAGATTTCCACCACCCTATCTCCTCATTTCCTGAAAAACCTCTTTTGGCAACATTTATTTATTTATTAATTAATTTTTATCACTTCAATTTTGTTTGGTTCTTTCAAAATTTGAAGAAAATTTTTAAAAAAAATAGAAGGAAAAAGGTAAAAAATAAAAATAAATTTTAAATCAAGGTATAAATTTCCGTATTTCTTCAAACTTCTAACTTTTATTTCCTATCTTAGATAAATATTATATAATTTGAAAATAAAAAGAAATCATGAACTGTTTTTAATTATTTTTTATATCTCTTTGATAAATCAAATAAGAAATAATTTTCTATATTATTATCTTTGATATATATAATTTAAAATGTAGTTTATTTGATATAAACAAACTACTACATTCAATTAGCCACTAGGTCAATCATGGTGGAGATTACCAAGTGATACCAATTTACTTGAAATTTGTAATTTTTTAAAAATTATTTTAACTCTCTGCATGTATTTTGTGATTAACAGGCATGAGACAAGTCTTATTAAGAAAATTATTGATGATATTCTCAAAGAGTTGAATTCTAAGTTTTTACTACCTATTAGCAAGGAAATTGTCGGAATGAATTCTCATTTGGAATATTTAATATCCTTGATAAATCTTGAGTCAAATGATGTTCGCATGATCGGGATTTACGGGCTTGGTGGAATTGGTAAAAGCACAATCTCCAAAGTTGTTTATAATAACATCTTCAATCTCTTTGAAAGTAGTATCTTTCTTGAAAAAGTGAGAGAAAGATCCCACAACAGCTCAAGTCAACTTCAATTACTAACAGAACTTCTTAATGGTGCCATAAAAGGAAAAAATGTGGAAATAATCAGTGTTCATGAAGGGATTAGCATGATGTCAAAGACTTCACTCAAAAAGGGTTCTTCTTATTCTTGATGATGTTGACAAATTAGAGCAATTGAAATCCTTAGCTGGAGAGCATGGCTGGTTTGGTCCTAAAAGTAGAATCATCATAACAACTAGAGATCGACATTTGTTGAAGAAGCATAAAGTGGATGCGTTATATAAAGTTATGGAGTTAGATCCCAAGGAATCATTTCAACTTTTTTGTCAGCATGCTTTTAACCAGAACAATTGTGAAAAGGATTTTGTTAGCCTTTCAAATGATGTGGTAAATTACGTGAATGGCCTACCATTAGCTCTTGAAGTTTTAGGCTCTTTTCTTTTTAATAAAAGTGTGCATGACTGGGAAAGTACATTACACAAACTAAAAAAGCAACCCAAAATAGAAATCCAAAATGTTCTGAAGATAAGCTTTGAAGGACTAGATAAGGGAGAACAAGAGACATTTCTTGATATAGCTTGCTTCTTCAATGGATGCAATGAAAATGATGTAATAAGACTTATAGAGAATGCAAGGATTGATATAACAGTTCTTCATGACAAGAGCCTCATAACTCTTTTTGGTAATACCATAAGGATGCATGATTTGGTACAAGAAATGGGGAGAGAAATTGTTCGACATTGTAAAGAGCCTGGGGAATGGAGCAGATTGTGGGACCCTGAAGATATTTCTCTTGTATTGAGGAAAAAAACGGTGAGAGCCAAATGCATAAACTTAGTTGATCCACAGTATTTTTTCCTTTTAATTTTTAATTCAAGTGCATATATATCTTTATAATTTTGCTAAGGTTCTATATACTTTTTTGCTTAGCTATCTTTATTTACTCTTGATATTTTAGGGGACAAAAGCGATCGAAGGGATATTTCTAGACATGTCTAAACTAACAGACATGGAATTTACTACTAAAGCTTTTAAAAGGATGAAGAGGCTTCGTTTATTCAAAGTTTATTGGAGTTGTGGTTTTACTAATTTTATGGGAAGGGGGTATCCAAAGCTCCTTGTTCCGGGCGACTTTGAATTTCGCATGATTTAAGATATCTTCATTGGGAAAGATATCCTTTGGAATCCTTCTTACCTCAAATTTTGATGGGGAGAACCTCGTTGAACTCAACTTGATGGGAAGCAATATAAAACGCCTTTGGCAAAGTGAAAAGGTAGCATTCATATTTAGTTACATTTTGTCTTCCTTTCTATTATTGATTTTGAAGTTCATGAAAATTTATTTACTAAAATAAAATAATTAATTTTTTTTGTTATAGCATCCTAAAAGCCATAAAAAGTCAATTTATCAACCTCTGTCAATTTCACCTACTTGCCATGCCTCTCCAATATGCCAAATATGGAGAAATTGAATATTGAATCTTGTGGAAGTTTAGAAAAGGTTGATCAATCGATTGGTTGCCTAAACAATCTTGCTTCATTGGATTTGAGTTTGTGCCAAAGTATTGAGGAGTTGCCAACAACCATTGAAGGCTTGGTCGCTCTTCAAAATCTTAATTTAGAAGGCTGTGAAAATTTAAGAAGTCTTCCAAGGTAAATTGAAATTCTAAAATATCTCAATTCCAGCCATTGTTCAAAGTTGAAAACTTTTCCGAAAATCAGTGACAATATGGAATATTTAAAGAGGCTTGATTTTAGTCTAACGGGTATAGAAGAGATTCCAGACTCAATTGAATATCTAAGAAATCTCATTTCTTTGCGTTTGAATTCGTGCACAGAATTGAGGAGTCTTTCGAAGAACATTTCTAGGTTGAAATACCTTGAAGAACTTGATCTCTCTGATTGTTTCAGCTTGGAGTCTTTTCCGGAGATTGAAGAGCATATGGAATGGTTAGAGGAGCTTAAATTAGATGGAGCGGGTATAAAAGAACTTCCATCATCGATTAAGTTTCTAAATCATCTCTCCTCGATATAACATTGAGAGGTGTAGAAATTTGAGGAGTCTTCCGAGCAAGATGAGTAAGTTGGAAATCCATAAAAGAATTTGATCTCCGGGATTGCTTGCTTCTCGAGTCATTTCCGGAAATCACGTAGGATATGGAATGCTTAGAAGATTCGATTAAAATAGAAGATGCATAAATGATTTCACTTCTTTAACGTTGATGGGTGCGAAACTTGAAGAGTCTTCCGAGCAAGATTTTGTGAAGTTGAAATCTCTGAATCTCTTTCTAAATGGTTGTTCAAAGTCGAGTCTTTTTCCAAAATCATGGTGCATATGGAATGCTTGGAAGAACTCGATTTAAGTAGAACGGGTATAAAAGAGCTTCCATCGTCAATTGAAAGATTGAGGAGTCTTACTTCTTTGGTGTTGAGCCACTGTGAAAACTCGAGAGGCTCTGCCAAAAGATTGCCGAATCCCTTGTAACCGGGTGATCCTTAATATCAGTCACTGCAAGATGCTTGAAGAAATTCCAGAGCTTCCATCAGGGCTAAGAAAATTATATTTACATGATTGCCCAAGCCTGGGAACTTTATCAAATAATCCATCAACTCTTCTCTGGTCTTCTCTCCTTGAATGGCTCAAGAAAGTTGAGGTACAATTTTTGTCTAAACTTTTTTTTTCTCTTAAAATTAAAATAATACTTGTCAAATAAATGATATTTATTTCAATTTCCTATTTTCTTTGCAATTAATCAGCAATACTTCTAATTTACTTTATTTGTTAAGCTGACCCTCTCAACACCTTCATCTGTAAACCATGATTTTTTTTTTTTTTCACAATATATACTTGTGGAAAACCGCAATATTTACATGTCCCTACTACTTGTGCAGCTTAGAGAGCATGTGTTGTATCGTTATGAATGGAGAATGATTAATCTAGGAAGTATTGGAATTCCAGCGGGGTGGGTGCAACATCAGGACATGGGAATCGAAATAAGAATAGAGCTTCCCATGAATTGGTATCAAGATGACCACTTCCTCTATTTAATTTTCTCGTTCATCAAGCCAACCGTAATCATTTTCATTGGTTTTAGATTTGGTATTTGATGAACAATGTTCATTTTCTAATAGTCTATATATTCCCTCCTATTGTGAATACCATGGGAGGCATGGTAGTAAATCAGATGAAGTATTGCTGCTGTACTATCATAAGATTGCTATTCCTGACAAGTACCACTCCAATCAATATGTGCTCTTTAAGGCTAAGGGCGAATTCAATTGTTACGGGATTCATCTTATATACTCTGAAGATCATCAAAGGAACCAAAGCTTGTCATTAGAGTTTCCTGAGACCCAAGATAATGAAGACAACCATATGCCAAGCCACGTAATCTTCTGAGAATTCTAGTGAGAACACATCAACATCACAACATCTTAAGAAAAGGTGGATGATGCACATAATAAACTGTGCTGCAGGAGCCACACCATAAAAGATATTTGAGAGAACCTAACATCGATCTCTTCAAGCTTTGTGAAACTCAATCACCAAAGATCCACTAGCACATCACCAAACTTGTTTATTATATTCAATCACCTCTATCTTCGCTTGCTCATTTAATTGGGGCTATAATATATGTGGCCTTTGTAGCATCAGATATTATAATATCCTTACATTGGAATATAATTCAAAATTGTAAAATTAATAAAGTAGTTTAAGAAAATTAAAAATGATACAACTCGCATACTTTCTTAATTTACTCAAAGTAGAAAATATTTTTGTTATTTAAAATGTTACAAGAATTTAGTGATTATGCTTTTCTTTCGTTTGAATCTCTATATAAACCCATTACTAATTCTAAAATTAAATGAACATATTTGAGATGTAAAATCTACACCATATAAGAAAAAATAATTATTCATCATAGCAAAAATTGTTTTGTTCTTTCATATGTACAAAGTTTCCATTAGAATGAGGAATAATAAAAAGTTTTCAATTTTATTTTAGTATTCCACTTGTTTAATTTGGTGTTATTGACCTATATATTTTTTTTGTTAAAGAGCCTTATTCTAATTATATACATATCATTGCCTTCCCATGTAAAGAAATCACAAAGATTCCAAAATTTTACCTAAATATCTTGACTACTAGATTTAACTAGCTCATTTAAAGATACCCTTATGTCTAATCATAGATACTTATCTTTGCCTTTCATATTACCTAGGCTATGTTTGGTTTCAAGAAATGCTAAGGAAAATCCATAGAAAATAAAATAAGGAGGAAAAGTGAAAGTAAAGAAAAAAGAAGGTAAATAAAATAGAGGCAACTTGCCATTTATTCACTTACTACTAAATAAATTTATTTATTTTAACTCATCACTATAAAGATTAAATAATTTAATAATTTGTAAGTTTTTAAGTAATTTTATTTATATGTGATTTTCTTTAAAAAGTTTCATTAGACAACCAAACATGAGAATCATTTTTCATAGCTTTTTTTCTACTCAATACTTTCTGAGAACCAAACACAACCCAAAAAACCTCAGCTACTACAATCAAATAGCTCATAGAATTGGGATTGCATGCAATGAAGGTCAGCTTAACTCTATGCTGGAAACATTTGGGTCCTGGCTATTTAGTCTTTTTATTGTGCCACATGTAAGATCCATATGTTCAGTTAATTCATAAACCCTTGTTTGTTTATCACGATTTTAAAGCCAATTAGTTTAGTATTCTCTTTGTCTTGTTATGCCTTCAACTTAATAACAACAAGCTTCAGATTCTCGCTTGAAGCTAGGTCACATTTCCTGATGAAGCAAAGGTTACATAAGATGATCCCATTGACATAATTAGATCCTACGATAAAAGTTTTTTGGGTGGTTTTCTTCTCTTTTTCTCAAATTTTTGGGTTATTAAGGAATCAAAGAGCTAAACTTGAACTTGATTTTTGAATGAAACATTCATGTGGTAAGAATACATTTGACAAAATAAGTTAGAAACTATAATTTGTCTAGAGAAACCGGTTAACTAGAGACAAAGTTTCTTTTTTCTCTTGTGCCTTTTGGTGCAGCTAAAATTTGTTAGATTGATGGTAGGCTAATTCAAGACTTAAATTACAAGAGAATATCTGTCTTAGTTAATGGGGGTGCTCCCAATTCAGTAGGGACAAATCGATAAATGAATCAGAGATGATATGTAAATGAAGTCAAGGACTATCTTGAATGAATTGTGCTATTATAACACCTTTTACCTTGATTTACTATGCTAAGCCGATTTTTCATTTTCTTTTCTTGATTGCCTGATCTTATTATCTTGTAGCTTAGGCATTAAAACTCCATAATTTTTTGTTATTCTTTTGAATTTTCGGGGTTATCTCTTGCTATTGAATACTAGTCATCGTGTGTTTGAATTTTCTAGGTTTTTCCATCACGTTCAATTTCTTCCACATATTCCAGATGAAAGACTAGTGAAACTATTGAACATTCACCAAATTCAATTCCAGAATTTCTTCATGTCACGGATAGATTGGACATAATAGCCACTATTAGTATCAAAAGACCTTGGGATGATCTTCCAACTAAGGTGGTTATATGTAAGTTGATGATCTTTTGTTTTTCATGTTCTTAATGTCTCCTTGAAATTTTTTGTGGGGATAATTTTCAGAGCATCCAACATTTTCACGAAGAAGAAATAGGTGAGCCCTTCGAGAAGAGAATTGGTGCAGCATATGGAGATTATGAATATCTTACTGATCTTTCATGGATTCCAGCTAGAATTGGTCTACCAGATCGAGGTGTTTGATAATAAAATTCTCAGAGATGAACCAAGATAATGATTGCACTCAACAAATTATGTGTACTATAAAGAACATAATAAATAGAATTTGTTTCATTTCTTGTTGATCGGCCTTAAAATGTTATTCAAATCTACTACATCAAAGGATCTGATTAGTATGTGATGAGTGCCTAAAACATCACAGTTATACCCGCTCTGCCTTACTTAGCGTTATTTTACATTTAAATAAGTATTTTTTATAGCTCGATATCTCATTAGTTCAATTGGTGTGAATGCAGGTGCAATTGGTGTGAAAATGGCAGTTTTTGGAAGCATTATGGAGCAGAGGATGAAAGTGCATAAAGATGGCTGGAATGTCGCGACGTCCCCACGTCATGACGCCCCACCGCCGCGCACGCCGCCGCGAAGCTCCTCGCTTCTCATCATTAAAGCAAAAAGGGGGGTCCGTAATTCGAGGCATCGGGATCAGATGAACTAGGGCACGAAATCGTGAGTTGAAGGGATACTGAGCTGGAAGAAGAGCCCGTGATTTGTATATTTTTCTACTCGGGACAAGAGTACCGATGTTTTACATATTACTTATCGGGTGTTTTCTTATTCAGATGTTCTAGATTTATACTCTGTGGTGGTGTCAACTCTGCCACGCTCGCATGGGATTAAAGATTTGTATTTTTTTATATTATTCAGTTGTTTATAATTCGTTATCATCTGCTTTATATCTGTGAATCATTTACACGATGATGTCTGGCCAACATTAGCGTGACTATACTAGAGATCCGAGATTCGAGAGATGAAGATGCTCAGGGATCTAAATAGAGCAGCCTTCGGTTGATTCGGTAAATAGAGATATTCCGATCCCGAGGGTGGCAATTAAGGTTAGAACATTTAAGCATTTCGGAGTATCGAGTTGGGGTAGAGATACACTCAACACTACTAGCGAGATAGGCGGATACCACCCCGCAGCAGGGTATTTCGTAAGCAAGATCACCTAGCCATTAATAAGTTATAAATAAACTGAATAATATCATATTTAGGACATGATCCATCGAAGTGGCAGGGGAAGACATAGCCCTAGTTTCCATTATACAGCAATTCATTAAGATCGGTTAATTTAGTTAAAATCCATATACTAGTATTCCTTCACACAGACTTATATCCGGATAATATTCAAAACCAACTGGCTCACAACAACACGATCCCCCGTGATCGATATCCTGCACTAGGTACACTATATTACGGGGCCACGCTGCACTTCAAGATATAGGCGTACACATTTTATATAGCACACTTTCTACCATTGCTTTTTGGATGCCTGTCGGGGATAGGGTTTAGAGTGATATAGAGAATAAAGCAATAGATATTACTCGAATTTTCATTTTTATTTGTTTTTACAAGTGCTGTACTGTCTTTTCGCTTTCATGCAAGGACAGGTGTTGCTACTAAGGTGAGTGACATGCACGACGAGATCAGCCCACCAACATCCTGCTTGATCCTAAGCCGTAAAGAACTTTTACAATGTAATGCCGAGAACAGAGATCATAACATACTAGAAATCTAGCGATCATGGAAACCAATGAAGAGCAGGATCTTAGCATTGAGCAAAACGAGCCACGTAGAGTCGAAATGGGAATAACTTATGAATACACCCAAAGTCAAGCTTTATACAACAGATGATCCATTCATGTTGCTGGAGGAGTTTGCACTACCGCCACGCTTGTTCGTGACAAATAACAAGACCACCATTCGTGCAAACAACTCGGAACCGGGGTCGCAATACTACGTGATGCTTTTAACAACTTATTTCATAGACTACCCCATGAGAATCCAAATATGCATCTGACCAACTTCCTCGAAGTCTGCGACACAATCAAGTACAATGGGGTTACTAAAGAGGCACTCAGGTTGAGATTGTTCCCACTCTCACTAGGTGATAGAGCCAAGCATTGGTTAACAAGTCGCCCACTCGAATCTCATTACTTCATGGAACGATTTAGTGCAAAATTCTCGACCAAGTTTTTCCACTTTAAAATTGCACAACTGGTGCAAGAAATCAATACTTTTGGACAACTAAAGGGAGAGAACTTGGCTGAGGCATGGGATAGATTTCACGAACTGTTGAGGAAGTGCCCACATCACAGACCGACTGCATGGATGCAGTCCATATTTTTCTATAATGGTCCGAGGAATGTCCAGGAATGCTGGATTGATGCCTCAGCCGGAGGAGCGCTAATGAAGAAAACCACTGACCAAGCATATGAAATTTTGGAAGATGCTGCAACCAATACAAATCAGTGGCCTAGGGAGAAGACTACACCATTAAAAGCCGTGGGCGGCACGGATAATGAGGTCCTCAATAATCTGGTTACTCATGTTGCACAGCTGACTAAACAGTTAACTAGATGTAAAGAAGGTACCGCACGCGCATGCATTCAACCCATGGAGTTGTGTGAATTTTGTGGATAATAAAGACAATAGCACAAAATGCTGGCCAAAGAAACCAAACAACAAGCAGTGTGCCCAAGACGTGTCGAGGGTTCAATCGTAGCCGCCACAAGAACAAGGACAGATGGGGGAAACAATTATCGAACAAAATCAAGGCCAAGGGTGGCGAACAATCGAATCGTAATCAGCCGTGAACAATCAAGGGTATGGATGGAGGAACAATCGTAACAACATGCCATCAAACCGGAAGTTAGCGAACCACCTCCGGTAGTGCAAGGTGGACTTAGAACAAGCCCTTTGCAATAAATGTCGACTTCCCACTCGCTTTTATGAATGAGACAAAGGTGAATATGCGCGAAGAACATGCCACCCAACTGAACAATCAAGGGCACGCTTGGAGTAGGGGGGGTTCTGGTGGCGCCAGATGGGCCAAACGCCAACTGCCGACAAAGGCAACCTGTTCCTTACCAAGCAATTCAGAAGTGAACCTGAGAAGAGATGGGAATGAACATGTTAAAGCAGTCATGTTGAGAAGTGGTAAAGAATTGGAGACACAGGGGCAATCCCCATTTATAGAGGAGGTAGAGATTGAGAAAGTCATCCACCCGGCCAATGATGATGCGACAGGAACATCCCTTTTGAGAAACAAATTGGCAGAAAACACTCATCGGGAAGCAAGGGACAAACCACAAATTCCATATTCACAACGTCTAAAGAAACATAAGCTAGATAAGCAGTTCACCAAATTCATGGAAGTGTTCAAGAAGTTACACATCAATATCCCGTTTGCTGATGCTCTAGAACAAATGCCCAGTTATGTAAAATTTATGAAGGACATACTGTCTCAGAAGAGAAGATCGGGCTGGAGCCAAACAAGAACTTAATCAAGAATGTAGTGCCATACTTCAAGAAGTCGCCTCAAAAGTTAAAAGACCTGTGCGCCACTATCCCACCATTGGAAATGCTATCTTTGAGAGAGCACTGTGTGATTTGGGTGCCAGCATTAATCTCATGCCTTTGTCCATTTTTAAACGTTTGGAATTAGGTGAAGCTCGTCCAACTACAATCACACTTCAGCTTGCCGACAGATCCTTGAAGCATCTGAGAGGGGTAATTGAAGATGTCTTAGTAAAGGTTGACAAGTTTATCTTCCCAGAAGATTTCATTGTATTAGATATGGAAGAGGATAAAGAAATACCCATAATCTGCGCACTATGCTCTTGGGTAACCGGCAGGCAATGATTGATGTTCGGAGGGGAGAACCAATCGAGAGTGTGAAGATGAAGTAAAGTTCAACGTGTTTGTGCTGTGACATCCCAAGCAGAAGTGATACATGTTTCACGGCAAGAGATAGTAGAGGCTATAATGTCTAGCCAAAGTGGCTTTACTGATCCTGGGAGGCTAACCTAGCAATGTAGTTTATCCCAGAATAATGCGAAGAGGCAGAGAATATGTAAAATGGATGGATTCTTTCGGACCCAATAGGAATAAAATACTAAATCTCAGTGAAGGAGCTAAACGCCAAAGGCTACTCCACTGAACAACCACCCAAGATGGAACAAAACCTCTACTCCAGCCATTTGAAGTATGCATATCTGCATCCACCTTACTTCGATCATCAAAGATCCTCGGACCGAACTAGAAGAGGTGAAGGTATTGAGGGTCCTAGAGATCATAAAATGCGCTCTTGTTGTCTCTACCGATTTAAAAGGATTCGCCCTTCCATGTGCACGCATCATATTTTGTCGAAGATATACAAACCCCGGAAGCAATGCAGGAGGTTAAACTTAACCATGAAAGAGGGTAACCGAAAAGGAAGTATTAAAGTGGCTGAATACTGGGGTAATTTATCCTATTTCAGACAGTGCATGGGTAAGTCCAGTTCAAGTAGTACCTAAGAAGGGAGGAACAACTGTCATAAGAACCGAAAATAACATATTATTGCCTTCTCGCACAGTTACTGGGTGGAGGATTTGTATTGATTATCGGAAACTGAACAAAGCCACTCGAAAAGATCATTTCTCATTGCCGCTTCGATCGACAGTCGGATCGACAGTTTGGCCATGAATATTATTGCTTTCTTGATGGATATTCCGGCTACAATCAAATTGATATAGCCCCTGAAGATCAGGAGAAGACGACATTCACATGTCCCTATGGGACATTCGCATTCAAGCGGATGCCCTTTGAACTGTGCAATGCGCCAAGCACTTTCCAACGATGTATGATGGCCATATTCTTCGACATGGTTGAGAAGACACCGAAATCTTTGGCGGATGATTTTTCTGTGATTGGAAATTCATTTGACAACCGCCCGGGAAAATTTGAGATCAGTATTGGTAAGATGCGAGGAGACCAATCTTGTACTCAATTGGGAGAAGTTCCATTTTATGGTACAAGAGGGTATTGTACTCGGACATAGGATTTCAGCAAGAGGAATAGAGGTAGATAGAGCAAAGATTGAAGCAATTGAAAAATTACATCCACCCCTCACTCCAAGAAAAGTGGCTGGGCAGTTTTTTAGGCCACGCTGGATTCTATAGGCGGTTCATCAAAGACTTCTCTCAGATTGCAAAACCGTTGTCTAATCTCCTGGTCCAAGGGACACTGTTTGAGTTTAATGCCCAATGTTTGCGCGCATTTTCAGTATTAAAAGATAAATTGGTATCGACTCCTATTGTGGTATCTCCGGATTGGTCTTTTCCATTTGAACTTATGTGTGACGCAGTTTATTTTTATGATCGCAAGGTCGGGGGCGTAAACGAGAGAAAATTTTTCCGTAATCTTACTACGAGCGTAACCTTGAATGATAGTTTCATTGAATTATGCCACTACATAGAAAGAACTATCACTATCGCTTCCTTTGCTTTTGACAAATTCGTGCCTTATTTGATTGGTAAATAAGGTCGTATTCACACCGATCATTCCGCCATTAAATACTTGATGACTAAAAAGACGCCAAACCCGATTAATCCGGCAGGTTCTTTCGCCGCAAGAATTGATGTTGAGATTAAAGACAAGAAAGGCACCGAGAACCTAGTGGCGATCATCTTTCACGATCGAAGGGGCTAGCATGAGATTCAAGTGAATGACGATTTTCCTGATGAGCAACTCTTAGCTATTGAAGACAAGAGGGCGGTTCCATGGTTTGCAGATTATGTGAATTATTTGGTAGCCAAGGTAGTCCCTCCGGAATTTAACTATCAACAGAAAAAGAGGTTTTTCGCACACTTGAAACACTACTATTGGGAGGAGCCAATCCTCTACAGACATTGCGCCGACCAAATGATCCGGAGATGTGTGCCCGAAGATGAAATTAACAGTATTTTGAACCACTGCCACACTCTACCATGTGGTGGACATTTTGGTGGCCAGAGAACAACAGCCAAGGTTCTTCAATCAGGCTTCTACTGGCCTACTTTATTTAGGGATGCTCATCATTTTGTATCCACATGTGACAAATGTCAACGAATGGGGGGCATTTCTAGAAAGGACGAACCACCCATGCATCCTATTCTAGAAGTCGAATTGTTTGATTTATGGGGGATGGATTTCATAGGACCATTTCCCCCCATCTTAACAACCTGCATCTTGGTCGCGTGATTATGTCTCGGCGGGCTGAAGCACCGACCCACACTAATGATGCCAAGGTAGTGGCTCAATTCTCCGCTGCCCACATATTCTCTCGCGATTCTAACTCCCCAGCACCGATCACGCATAATCTGCATCATTTCTCGTACACAAGATGATTGACGTGGTCTCGCAAAGTATGGTGGGCGCGATCGCACATCCCTTGCATATCACCCACTACCAAATGGGGCAAGCGTGAGTGTCAAATCGAGAAATTAAGTCCATTATGGAGAAGACAAGCACGCTTCCTGTGAAGGACTGGTCTAAAAAGATCAAGATGCACTCGGGCGCACCGAACAACATTTAAGACACCTCGTGTCGCTTTAGAATTGTTTATGGCAAAGCATGCCATTTGCCGCTGGAACTCGAGCATCGAGCCCATCGGGCAACCTCCGGCAAGCTGAACATGGACAAGACACTAGAAGCCTAAGTGAGGAAGCGATCGCTACGTACTTCGCTGAACTAGACGACCAGAACGGTGCTTAGTGAAAATGCCCACATTTACAAGGAAAGACAAAAGCCCCGGCACGATAAACACATTACTAGAAGGAATTCGAGGCGGGACAACAAGTCCCTCTTGTTTAATTCCCCGTCAAAACTCTCTTTCCTTCGAAATTGAAGTCTAGATGGTCCGGACCTTTCACAGTGACCAAGGTTTTTTCACATGGAGGGGCAGAGGTTACACATCCTGAGAAAGGAACATTCACGCACACACAAATCTGGAAGCCATATTTTGAGGCGAAGTTCCATGCGATAAGGTATCATTCCTTGACCGCATCGTGGACGGCACAAGAAGCTGGTTGTCATAAGATCTCGCCCTGTTAATACTGAGATTTAGGGTCGCCGAGCTAACGACATTAAATGGCTTTCGGGAGGGGCAACCCAAGTTTTCTTGCAATTTTCCTTTCTATGGTTTAATTTTTTTTTATTATCTGCTTTAAGTTAATTTGGTTTGCTGTTCCTGCCCGTAATCGGAATCCCTTTTTGGATGTCTACTTTCAGGACCCGCGATCGAAAGTATTGGGGGAGGATCCGTTCAAAAAGTTCAAGAGAGTCACAATTGCATGAGGGGAGTTTTCTCTACCTTCGACCTTTGTTGAATAAATTGCATTTTGGTCTTTTGTAACGTCACGACGCGCTTTCAACGCCGCTGATGTTCAACGCTATCGACGCCGCCAATTCTTCTCGAACGCCGCGACGCCGATTAGCCCTTCTCGAACGCCGCGATGGGATTCCAACGCCGCGACGCTAAGCCTTGCACTTCTCCGAACGCCGCTGACACGCCAATTAGACCGAACGCCGCGACGTTGGATCGCCAAACGCCGCTGACGCCACAGACTGAACGCCGCGACCGGGCTGGCTACTTTCCCCTCTGGAACGTCGCGACGTTGCATCCGAACGTCGCAACGTTGCCCTGTTTAAGGCCAAAAACACCATCATTTTTGCTCTTCCCCGGCTCCCCTTTCGCTCTAAACCCTGTAGCGTCGCATCCCCTACCACCCTTGCCGTAGTCCACTTCACAGCCCGGGCCTGAGGCCATTGTTTTTCCCTCCGACACCCTCTCTGACTTCGCCGTCACCACCCCCTTCCCCAACTCCCAGTCCACCGTCCTCAAGCCACCCTTCCACACTCCACGCAGTGTGCCCCTCGCACGGCTCAGTCCTCCACCTTAGGTCTGGGGATTCCACACAGTCCTATTTCAACAGGTCACATTTAAAGGTCACAAATAGTCTAGTTTCCGCACCTAGGTTAGTCTTCTGCTTTTCTAGCACTTTTAGGTGTCTGGTCACATTGTCTAGTCCGTTAGTGGTGTGCTTCATGGTGCCAAATTGGCCTCCCTTGTCCACGAGAGGCACTAGTCTCACCGTCTCCAAGTACACCAATACTGGGCAAGAGTAAAAGTTGCCTACAAAAGCTGGCCGACCAAGAGGATCCGACCCCACTCTTGATGTATCGAGGTTCGTTAAAGAGGGAGGTCGGGACGGCTCTAAGACCATCTACAAGAACCGACTTTTATTGCAGTGCGGGCTCTACCAATTCGACGACTTCTTCCGCAAGACTATTGCGGCCAAGGGATGGCGGGCGCTTTGCCAACCACCTCATCCAGCTGCGATGAGTGTGGTGCGAGAATTCTAAGCCAACCTCGCCTCCCACGTTGTCAAGAAGGTTCGAGTGCGGGGTGTGTTGGTTGACTTCAGTGCGGAGTCGATCAATCACTTTTATAATCTTGATCATGTCCCCTCGGAGCCGTTTGATCGACTTTACGAGCGACCCGATTACCCCGAGGTCATTCGGGTCTTGACAAACGGGCGGGGTGAGTGGAAACTAAACAATGAGGGCCATGCCGTCCACTTCAAGGCCAAGCATTTGGCATTTATCTCAAATCCGCATCACTTCATCACGCGCCGCCTCTCATTCGATGACGAACGCAGTGAAGTGACCGCCAAGCGTGCCCCGAAGCCAATTATGCCATCATTCAGATATTCCTCTTGATGTCAAGCAAAAGCCATGTAGGACGCCATCCTCCATATCCGGGACGTGAAGATGAACTTGGGGCACCCTTTCCTCATTTATAGCTTATGAAAACGAGCCTGGGTGCCCCTAGATGACAACGAGGCGTGGTTACACCCAATCAAGGCTATCTGGCAGAAATGCAATAAACCGGGCGCATTTCACTCGACCCTGAGCCTAATGATTCCGCCATGAGCCCTGATGAGGACGAGCCACGACTATCAAAGCCCGCTTGACCCCCTCAAGGATCCCCATGGGGACATTTGGATGGGCCCTCTTTCACCCACCTCCACCACCACCACAGCTACTCGGAGGCAAATTTCTCCTCTGGGGCCCCACACCCGACCTTTGGCGACCCGGGTGCTCTTCCCCATCGAAGTGCTTTGATGTTCTAGGATGAGACTCGTGGAGCACCGAGTCCTCTATCACACAGATATGGAGGCCCTTCGCGCCGACGCAGCAGACAAGATCGGCCAACCGTAGCCACTATTTCAAACAGCTGTTAGAATCCCTCCAGCCCGGGCCTAGCTCCAAATTTCTAGCACTCCAATCACGCCACCGCCACCACCGGCAAGGACCGCTCGATCACTGGGGAGTTCCCTTCACCCTCTATTTTCTACTGGGGACACCGGATATTTTGTTCGGGGGTGGGTGGTGATCGAAAGTGATCGAAGTTTTTATTAGATTAGTATTGTTTTTGTTTTGATTAGATTGCGCTTTAGCTTAGTTTCGTTAAGCATGTTCGCTTTGTGTTTCGCTAGTTTCATTTTCGTTTTTTCATTTTAGTTTGTCAAGTCATGTGTTTAGTTTCTGTTTGTGTTTTTGGTAGATTATATCTATGTTTAGTGGTATCGTGTGTAGGTAGTTTGTATGTGTGTGCCATGTTTGAGAGTAGAAGATCACTTTTTGACCGAATCCACTACTATCATAGAAAACAGTGCATATCTCTAGACAGGATTCATAGGGTGTTTGACGCTCGGGAATTAGGTTGAATAGGTGGGGAGGCATAGTGAATCACCTCCGGATATTCAATAAATCAAGCTTCTCTAATGAGCCTATTACACTCACACACAGATGACTTCTAGGATATGCCTAGATGCCAAACCCGGCCACTAAAGTTCAACAAACCCTGGGAATCTCTAAACACCAAAGAGATGAGACACTGTTAATAAAAGAGGATTGCCTTCGAGCCCCAAATAAAAAAAAAAAAAAAAAGAAAAAAGAAAGAAAGTATTTAGGCATAGAATAAGTGGGATCTTCCAATCGGAATCCCGGGCACAGTCCGAGGGGCCTTTCAAAGCCCAATGCCCTGAGCCAACTGGCCGGGAGTCATTGACTTCACTGCCCGTTACATGACGTAAGATGGAAGTTTCCTTACACTTAGGGTCTGTAGGTTTAGCTGAAAGTTCTAGGGTGACGCTCGAGGGGAACCGAATGCCCGATGCCCCAACCAACCGGTGGGGAGTCAACAACTAATCCCCTTCTACATGAACACTTGTGGCAAACTTACGGCACTAGTTTTGTTCTCTCGTTATGGAGTAGGTATGTTCATAAATGAATACTATGCGTTCCTATCCTTTCGTAGTTAGATTTTCCCACCAGTGTGTCAACTCATCTGTGGCTGCCTAACCTAGGTATACACTAGAGGTCATTTATTCAACGCATAGGGTCCTTCGGGAAAGGTTATTGAATACCCTGAGGCCGAGGCACTGCCAAATACCCCCCACCGATTTCAACCTGTTTTAGAAAGTCGAACACCCGAGCGCATCCTCGTGAACTTCGAACAAAACGGCGCTAAAGGTGAGCCTGGCCCACCTGGATCCTCTACTTATCAGCATGTGCATCACTATCTTAGTGTTAGACTATAGTATGTAGGTGTGAGTCCATTTAGAGTCCGTTTGCTTGGGACAAGCAAGAAGCTGGGTGCCTGGGGTGTGATGAGTGCCTAAAACACTCGTGCTATACCCGCGTCTCTGGCCTTACGCTTTTTAGCTGCTATTTTACATTTAAATAAGTATTTTTTATAGCTCGATATCTCATTAGTTCAATCGCGTGAACGCAGTGCAATCGTAAAAAGGCGCTTTTGGAAGCATTCCTGAGTAGAGGATGAAAGCGCGCATAAAGATAGTTGTGAACGCCGCGACGCTCCAACGCCGCGACATCCCCATCGCCGCGGACGCCCCCAACGCCGCGGCGTCGGGTCAACTAATATAAAGTCAACGTTTAACGACGTGACGCCACGCCGAGTTCCTTTCTCATCATTAAAAGCAAAAAGTGTCCGCACTGAGGCATCGGATCGCATTTAACTAAAGGCACCTGAAATCAAAGAAGCGTTGACATCGTTTCGAAGAAGAGCCCGTGATTTGTATTTTCTACTTTTTGGACAATAGTACTGATGTTTTACATATTACTTATTGGTGTTTTCTTATTCAGGATGTTCTAGATTTATACCTAGGGTGGTGTTGAACCCTGTCACGTTCGCATGGATTAAAGATTTGTATTTTTTTATATTATTTAGTTTGCTTATAATTGCATTATCTCGTGAGACCGTGGAATCATTTATACAATGATGTCTCGCCAACATACGTGACTATACTGAGATCCAGATTCGAGAGATGAGGATGCCTGTGGATCTCGAATAATAGAGTGTACTTTCGAATGACTGCAGAATGTAGATATTCGATCCCGAGGATGGCACCAAGGTTAGAACATTTAAGCATTTTGAGTATCGTGAGTCGGGGGTAGAGATACACTCAACACTACTAGCGAGATAAAGTGATACAATTCTCGAGAGGAGAGGGTATTTCGTAGTTGAAGATCACCTAGCCATTAATAAGTTATAAATAAATCGACAATATCATATTTAGGACATGATCCATCGAAGTGGCAGGGGAAGACATAGCCCTAGTCTCCATTATACAACAATTCATTAAGATCGGTTAATTTAGTTAAAATCCATATACTAGTATTCCTTCACACAGACTTATATCCGGATAATATTCAAAAACCAATCTCTGTACTCAACAACACTTATCCCCTCCGTGATCGATATCCGTACCATGCGTGACACTATATTATTTCGTAGGCGACAAGGCGTAATTTGCATATAGGCGTATTACATTTTTTATATAGCACACTTTCTACCACAAGATGCATGTGGTTTGAAGATACTGCATAAAAATTAGTTCAAGAAATAATACCTTTAATTAACATCCTAAATCTACACACAGCTAATTATATAACGAGGTCAATTTACATTGTTTATTTGTTCTGCCATGTTTTCTGCACTGGTTCATCTACTTTTTCTATCTATGGTTATTAAGTGTTAGTCTTGCCAATACAAATGCGGAAAATACATTAAACACTTTGAAGTCCGAACTTGTGCTCAAAATATTCAAAGCAAGGCAGTTGTAAGTTTCTTTTTTCAAAGATTATCGTTATTTATTATTTTACGATGTTGCTTCCCATTATCTTTTCCTACTTGTTGATCTACCATTATCTCATGCAAATAAAGTGCAAAAATGCAGAGTTTAATTTGAGAAATTACAAGATGAGTTTCTTTGTTTTCACGGGATACTAGTTGCTCCATTTGAGGAAATTTAGGTACTATATGAATATACATTTTCCTATATATTAATTTTTAGGAGTTGAATACATTTTCCTTCCTAAATTCTCAAGCATAAAATTTCATTGGAGGAGAGTAATAATCGAACTACAAAGGGATATCCACTACAAGAAAAGTGACTTATAGGACATGGTTTTAGGTCAGCCAAAAGAATTCGCAACCAAAGCATATCTTTAGTCTCATTTATTTGTGCCGCAACTACAAATGGCTCTATAGTTTCGGATAGGATTGAACTGCAACTACAAATGGTTCTATAGCTGCGGCTAGGATTGAACCGCAACTACAATTGACTCTATTGCTACTTGTCAAGCGCGAGTCGCACCACAAGTGATTTACCCCAATGCTATTCTCTCTCTCTCTACTTCCATTTCATTTCATTTGCTTTCGATTTTAGCCGCCATTTTTTTACCTCTACTCTTTGTTTGTTACGTGAGGTCTTATTAGGGTTTCTCTTTATCCCAAGTGCTCCTTTAGACTACATTTCCACGCTTGCTATAAGTCTCTTTGATTTGTTTCTTATTAGGGTTTTGGTTTCTGCTTTATGGCAAACAAGTAAAGACTGTCGGGTTACTCTTCTTGTCTTCTGCCGCTGAACAACTATATTTCCTCGCTATATCGACCTAAGGTCGTGAAGGCGGAATTGTAGAGGTTGATTAAAGCTACGAATTGTGAAATAATATGATTGAGATTTTCATTTGAGGATTAATATCCCTCATGTTATATGAAGGGGTTTGATTTGATTTGAGAATATCACAATTCACATCCCCACTTCATTCTTATTATTTTTGTGACCTGCTGTAGCATGCCTATTTGTTGTTCTTCTTTGTGATTTTCGTTTCTTGTCCATGTTTTGTCATAAGTTATTTATGATTTTCCCCAAAATTCGATGGGATGTTTGGACAATCTGTCACCAATTCACAATTAGTTTGTTTTTGCATTTATGAAGGCATGTGCTCGCATCGTAGTAATTTCACTCGTCCCTGTATCTAGGTATACTTTGATTCCCGGGCCTGATACTCTATTTTTCGCGTAACATGAGATAGTGGTCTCTTAAAGCTGGTCCTTGCTTTTGCATCTCGTAAGTCGAGAAAATGTTTCATGCTTGAGATTTTATGGTCTTCTTAGGGTTTGCCTCTGCATGGTTTCCATGCTTGCTTTTTTATGGTATTCTTATGTCGAGATTGACTGCATAAAGAAGTATGTTCACGAAGAAATGAGTTCATATTACCATAGTCGATTGGTGGCAAGAATGACAATCACTCCATGTCTCTGAATCCATCCATTTCGTAACCAACCGGGTTCGTTTGCTTCCTCTCATCATTTCCCCCACCAATTCAAGTTCCTCTCTGCCTTCCAACAACATCTATCTCATCAATAAAGACCAATCATGGGGAATTTTGTTTTGCCTTGTTGAATAGGTCCCTCACTCTTGAAGCTCCCACCCCAACAAACATCTCAATGAATTTCGACCTCGACAGAAAGAAAGGGACCCCTCGCTTCTCCTACAATTGCCTCAATATCTTACAATCACTGGTGATACTGCTAGGAGAACTCCATAGGAATTCTTGCTTGACTACATTTGTTGTTTTCTTGTAAGATGAAACCTTATTAGTAGCATATATTTTCCTAAATTTATATATTTCATTCCATCTAGTGTTTTAGCAATATAAGCTTCAAACCAATGAGTTTCCATTTCATGATTTTCATGCTTACTTGTTTGGTTTCCATGAATAAGTTGCTTTGTGGGATGGAATCTATTACTCCTAATGGTAGAGAGGTGATTCATGAGATATAAATAAGTGTGCAGTCAAGTACAAATCCTGGTCTTTAATTTTCATTTAGAACATGATCCATTAATCTTACTTCAAGTATTTACTTATTATCTTATTTAACTAACTCCATTAATCTTCTTGTTGTCTTGAGATTGTCTCGGACATTGTTACTTTCCATAAATAAATGTGTGCCTTGGATTTTGTCTTCCTTTTTTTTTAGAGAAGACTGCCGGAAAAAAAAGGGCTCTGCTTTGGGCACAAATTTCTCCTAAATTCAGTGTATAGGTGTATGGCGGAGTGCTTGTGAGGTGTAGAAAACTTCACAATTGGAGAACCAACGGCTAAGCATCTAATTGGTTTAGTTCTTATAATCAGAGTTCTTTTGTCTTACGTCTAATTCTTTGTAGTTTTGATGAATAAGCCCCATACTTCTTTCTTCCCCCACTCCCCGATGTAGATTTTTGTTGGAGGAAGTTTAAGTGAGCGTAGGTGTGATGATCTCTTTGTTATAGAGTACTACAATTCCTTTTTGAAAATTCAAAGATTAAAATCTTTAAGGACCAAGTACACCCCTATGTACAAAAATCTTAGATTACGATCGAGTTAATTTCATGCGTCATGTGCGTCTTGATCATATCATGCATTATCTGACATGATCTGAAAACAAATATTGCTCAAGATGACTATGTAAGATAGATGTACCATTTTGATCGAGTTACTTTGAACAATAGTAGCGAGTATGAGTTTGATCTGCTTCCCACTGATACATTATAATTTGATGCTCCAGTCGACTGCTTTCATTTCCATCAACCGTTTTGGACCTTGTGATTGAGCCTCTCCCTTTCAAACTCCCTGTATTTATTTAAATACCCAGCACTTACAGCCTCGGCACATTCATCAAATCCCAGACCCTCAGTGCTTATTCGGACTCCTGCTCATGAGTCATCTCTAGGACCAAATTAGTTATCTTGATTATACAAAAATACATCTTCATCATTGATTTTAATATATATGTGCCAATGCGTGTGCATATGTGAAGTATCATGGAGTAAACGATGGGATTCAAAGTCAAAGGTGGCGAATAACTTCTTTTTCTTCCCATCTATCATTTAGTGCAGAATTAGGCCGTTTCTTTTGAGTGTGATAATCTTTGTTACATACTGAACAACAAAATAACATTGTTATAATGGGCAGAAATTCAATTTACGGGAAAAAAGGAGGGCAAAATCGTAATTTTGATTACAAAATGGTAATTTCGGTTAAAAATCCGTAATTAATTCTCTAGATCTCGGATGGCAAAACGGATCATACCGTTGGAATCGTCTCGTGAAATCTAGTTGGCACGTAAAATTTCATAATTTCCCGAGACAGTCGGAGTCGGCACGTTTTTCTAGGCAGCGCGTTTCGAGTGCCGTAAAATGAATTTCGAGGCGACGAAAGTCACATATAGCACGTACTCATGTACCATAAGTGGTATGGTAAATGATGAAAATGGAAGGCTAGAGATAGTGCTAGAATATCAAATCTGGTAATGAAGGGACATAGTGGTCATTTAGAGATTTGATTTTAAGTCCTGAAAGTGACAAAATAGGAAATAGTGCATCTTCTCCACTTAAGCCAAAGACCCAGCGTGGAAGGGAGTTTGAGTGCGATGGCCTTGATTTGAGAGGATTTTAGAGAGAGCGCCTCTCCCAGATTTGCACGATCGGCCGTCGCGGTCTTCGGGGCGAGAAGGAAAAAGGTTCTACGCGGGGCAGGCTACGCGTGGACTCGGATCGAGTTCTTCGACTCACTTGGTAGGATTTTCTCCCTACTTGGGTTTTATTCCATTTTAGTACTTTTCAAATGTTTGGACGATGGAGGCCATTAGTGTTGATTGGTCCCGAGCTTATTCTGGGATCAGTTAATAAAAAGTTGAGCCCCAATTAAGACGGCAGAGTGGCTCTCCACGGCGAATGTGGGTATGAACTTGTGTGTTCTTGGTGTTAATCATGTGTTGAATGGATTTGGCGTGGGAAGTGTAGTGAAATGCGAGTTCTTAATATGAGCAGATGTTTTATTTGAGTGTTGGAACGATGCATGCTAGGGTTTCTTTGTTCTAAGGCAGAAATATATTTTGGGAAAATATGTGCTGATTAAAGCTAATTCGAATGGAATTGCTTGTGTGTTTGTATATTGCTTAGTGAGCTAATTTTGATGTTGAATGGATAAATACATAACATGTTGTGTGATTTAATTTTTATGTGAATATATTGTGTTATATATTTGCATGTGATTAGGCTTGTATTGGAAGTGGCGTACATGCGTTAAATTATGCATTGCAACATCCTAAGACTGTAGGAGTTAGTGCATGGTATAGAGTACAGAAGATGATTTCGAGGGTAGTCTAAAACATTAAGTGTCGGTGATCAGAACTAAAATATCGATATTCGAGTAATGATTGATGATTGATTCATCGGAGGGTAGTCCTGAGCAGATTTATATATCGATCGTCGGAGCGACGATTGATATATATACATCGGAGGGTTGTCACTAATAAAATAATAATTCTCATACAAGGCTTAGGCGAGTGTGAGAGAGTCGAAGGACTCGGGATCGAGATTAGTCATATAGACATTCAAGTAGGATCGTCGTTTCTTGAATCTTGTTTAAATTGGAACATTACACTTGCACTTAGGTGGTGAGTAGCCCACTTAGAAGGGTTCTCTCCTCTGCAGGCTGTGCTCACCCCGTCGTGGGATCCCTTTTTCGGTGCGGGGAGCGTGCGGGCGGCGCTCGATCTGGGGTGTGGCCCAGAAGAAGCGAGATGTGGCTTTGTTGATGTTTACATGTATTAGAACTCCTTAAGTTTAATATATGTATTGGATAAGAGTAGTTTATTAACTCTTGAAACTATTGGATATAGTTTGGATATGCATATTGAGTACTGTTATGGGCCAAGTGGCCATATTGGATATATATATTGCATATATGTTGAATTTGTTTAAGGACGGTATTTGCGGGTATTGTGTTGGGTGGGGCTCCCGTCTGAGGAGACTGGGTGCTCTAAAGTGGCATCGGGTAACGGCGTCCACTTGTATTGAGGTTGACGGGTAGTCAGGACCGGGTTTTAGGCGATCACGGCATGGTATCGAGCTTTGGGTATCTGAATGCCTAGGGAGCTCAGTTGGGTAGCCATTACCACCCAGAGTGGTTTGATGTAGAGTATAGGTATATGGAGCTTTGAAGTGGGGCTTGGGCTTAGGCCCGAAAAAAAAAAACATCCTGCTTAGGTGTGGTTTGATGTTGAGTTTAGGTATGAGATTACCTAGGAAAATCACGGGACAAAACTAGGACACTACGTTCACGTGTGTTGGAGTGTTTTGTGTGATATGGTGAATTATTGTGTGTTTGGTGTGCATGACATGTTTCATGTGTGAGATTGTATGTGAGCTTGGTGATTAGCACATGGATGTGTTAGAAAATATTTTAGGAAAATATTTTGAGTTGTACAGTGTAAAAAAAAAAAAAAAAAATTTACGGGCCGGTGCTCAGTTTTTAAACATGAAGCAGTTGGGTTTGTGGAATTACGGAAAAATTATTCAGTTTTGCACAGGAAAGAATTGTAATTAAAATTCTAGAAATGTTGAAGTGGATAAGACGGAGTGTCTGGCTCACATCTTTAGGAGTAGCGGGGAAAATTTCTTGGAGGAGTTTGAAAAATAAATGCGAGCTGGAATGGCTCTTGCAATTTCAGTGCTTGGGTCATGTTTGGTTTAGGTCGTGTGACAGGAGGCGCAGTGCCTTGAGAGCGAGGGCGGAAATTTGTCGCGGCGGCGCGACATGGCCGGCGGCGCCGCGACATGGGCGGCAGCGCGGCTGGGCGAACGAAACGAATCGCTGACGTCCGGTTGGTATCGCGACTGGACTAGAGGAAAGGATCGCGACATCAAAGTGAGGTCGCGACATGGGTGGCAGCAAGGGAGGTCGCGACATGGCGTCGCGGCGTGCGAGGCTATGCGGAGAAGCGATCGCCGTGACATCGGTGGAGCGTCGCGACATAGGCGGCCCGGCGTGGAGTAAGCGAATGGTGTCCGCGATAGGAACTTGATGTCGCGACATGGGCGGCAGTGGCTAGGCTGGGCTTGATGTCGCGACATGGATTTGACGTCGCGACATGGACATCGATCACAGGAGAATTAGCGACATGAAGGCGATGTCGCGACATAGGTTGTTGAGGTCATCGGGAGATTCGCGACATGAGGTGATGTCGCTGACATAAGGTGGCGGCGGGCCCAGGCGGGAGACGGTGTCAGCGACCGGTGATGTCGCGACATGATGCTAGCTGTCTTGATGTCGCGACATCGAGTAACAATCGCGACATGGCGGTTGGGCTGAAGCGAGGCGGGAGGTCGCGGCATGCGTGACTGGGTGCTGCAGCCTTGACACCTACTTGCCGTGGCTGCGACACATGGTTGTCGCGGCGCGACATCTGTGACATGGCGTTGTGCGGCGCAGCGGCGCCCATGACTGGGCCTTTAGCAGCGCGCGGTGTCTTAGCGTGACACATGGGTTACGGGTGTGCGCCTTTGTGCACCCGACCCGGCTACGATTTAATTACCTTTGTTTAAGGGGGTGCTTGTTTGAATCAACAATTCATGGACACTTGTTCATGAACAGCATTCATAGGAAAAAAAAGATCTGCAAAAAAATTTAAAAATTTTCTTGGGGAGTGATTTAATATGAGATATTCATATTGCGATTCATAAATGCATTGGCGTAGGTGTGAAAAAAAAAAAAATTATTCCCCGATTGTGTGAATAATACCTAAATTTGTGTTTATGTCACCGAGAGATACTTCATTAAATTTTAAACTTACAATTAGATAATTTTGAAAAAAAAAAAAAATATAATAATAATTTTCAAAAATGAAATTTTGAAAATAAAATTTTGTTAATGATATTTTTAAATACAAATTAATTACTTATACCTTACATGAAAATCTGAGGACAATGTGCTCTCTGTGATTCTACGTGTATGATTAGTGTCTCGAAATTTGTGTTTATGCCTTAGAATCTTGTGTGGAAGATTTAACTACCATGTTAATTGTGTAGATGACTAGTAGAGGACGAGGACGTAGAGGACGCCCACGGGGCACTGGTCAGGCACCACCCCGGAGCATTTGACCATTGTGGAGCATTTGATGTGGGCCTTTGTAAATTTGTAGGTGTTCACGTGTACGCTATAGCACGAGCTAGTGTGGCAGATAGTCAGGGAGGTCCTAGTAACCTCCAGAGATTTAGGGCGCACCACCCTCCGGAGCATTCACGGGGAGGAGATCAGATGGTGTGGATCATTGGTTTATGCGGAGTCGAGAGAGATGTCTTGGGCTATGGAGATCACCTCGTCTGACCCGGGATCCCGGGTCATTGCATTCCGGCTAGAGGCGAGGCCGGGTAGCAGTGAGATGGGTTAGGACTTCTAGAGCTTAGGAGTTATGACATGGGCGAAGTTTCGGGGTATTCGTAGGCGAGTATTTTCCCGGGAGGCTGCGAGGCATGCGGGGCTCGGGGGAGTTCTAGAGTAGACGGGGGGCGATGGCGTGATGGACTATGTGGCGAGATTCATAGAGTTGCTTGGGTTCTTTGATGATTACGTGTGCCGTCCGGCGGGTGAGAGATCGAGAATGGGTAGTGTCCATTCGGGCGAGTTGTAGGACCGCCTACGGATATGGATTCCATGGTTGGGGCCGACCACGACCATAGAGAGAGATAGAGATGCCGGAGCACTCGGGATGCAAGTGTTAATTAGCGAGAGGAAGGGTTCCTCGAGTTCGAAGGCGAGAGGGCCTGGTTGCGGATCTCGAGTCACGGCTATCAGAGACGAGGGACGGATGAGTTCTTGGGTCGGGCGGGACGGATGAGGAGTTGCTGGTCGGGCGGGACGGATTGTGTGCTACCATTGTCGCGGCTGGACACATGAGGACGTGGTTGCCAGGAGACGGGGGATCCAGGGTTTTGGGACATCACGGTCTCGATCGATGCTTGAGATAGGAGAGGATCACAGTGCATTCCCTCCGCGGCACGATTACGGGACACGAGGGCGATCCGGTTTGAGGGGGTGCTACGGGCACCCCATATTTCTGGTAGGCGAGAGGCGGAGTATGGGTAGAGAGGCGGAGACGAGGCCGCGGTAGGAACGTCCGAGGATCGGGCGTGTCTCTGTGGTCGCTGCATGGTGAGTCCCGTGGATCAGCCGAGTTATATGAGTGCGTTTTTGCTATCCTTTATGGGCTGGAATTTGTTTGATTAAGGCGTCGCATTCATTCATTCTTTGCATCGAGTAGTGATTGAGTTGGGCTTAAATTCGAGACCTTAGAGGCCAGTTATCGTGAGGTTCTCACTGGGATTAGGGCGAGAATAGGGATGATATGTCGAGTTGCGAGTTAGGGTCTCGGGGGACTCTACTCCACCAGTGGACTGAGGATCATGGACATGTCGGGTTCGATGTCATCACAGGGATGGATTGGTGACGACTTCTGGGGTCGTTATCAATTGTGAGGCGTAGGAGGGTTCTGACACACGCGGGATGGTACTCGTGTGGTATTTCGGGGAGACAAAGCATGATGTTTTACGGTGACTATCTGAGATCAGGTGTCGAGGGCAGTTAGGCGAGGTGGCTAGAAGCATTACCACAGAGGAGACCGGACTTGGATCTACCTCGAGTAGTGTGGAAATGCAACGGTCTTTTTCAGGATGACCTGACGCCTGCAAGAGCGGTAGGCGGCTTGTCGAGTTCTGACCTGATAGCTTCACCCGTCTCTATGACCCCGCGTAGGATGGCACCAGTTGAGTTGCGAGAACTTCGAGAGTCAGTTCTGAGGAGCTCTTTGGGTGAGGGTTCATTAGGCCAGAGCACTTCACCATGGGCGCTCGGTTACGTTGCAAGAAGGGCGAGACCCTTCCGTGCATTGACTTCTGAGCAGTTGAGCGGGGGTTCACGATCGAATCGGTACCGTGCAGAGATTGGCGATTTATTTGATCAGTTGAGAGGAGCGGAATTTCTCAGATAGACCTTCCTTAGTTACCATCGGTGAGGTTAGGGATGCGAGATATTCACACAAAGCGCGGCGTTTAGGGCCAGCGTTATGGCGCTTTGAGTTCTGGTGATCTGCTGGATTGGCAGATGCGCCCGGCATTCATGGATCTCATGCGTAGGATATTCGACCTATTTAGATCGGTTTGTCGTAGTCTTCGTGGATGACATCTTAATCTACTCCCGGTCGGAGTGGGAACATGAGTATCGCGAGGATCGTTTCACGGTTGTTGAGACCATCGGTTGTACGCCCGAGTTGATGTGCGAGGTTACGGCTGCGAGGTGAGATTTTTAGGACACGTGGTGTAGGCATCAGGAGTGTCAGTCGACCCAGAGAAGGTCGAGGCGAGTGATGAGTTAGGAGAGGAGCCGAAGTCGAGTCTTGAGATCACGTGGTTTCTTGGGATTAATTTCAGGTATTACGGGAGAGATTCATTAGGATTTCTTCGGGATAGCGGCTTTTTGTGACTAAGTTGACGGGAAGGAATTCGAGTTTGATTGGGATGGCCGTGCGGAGGCATTCCGGGGAGTTGAAGGAGACTGCCGGCTCCCATCTTGATAGTTCCGAGACGGAGGACTGGGGGTACCACAGTGTATTGTGATGCCTCGAGGGGCGGATTGGGATGTGTTTTGATGCAGTTCAGGAGGGTAGTAGCTTATGGTTCTCGTCGGTTGAAGAATCATGAGCGAATTACCCCACACGATATGGAGTTAAGCCGTAGTAGTCTTCGCAGCCAGAAGATTTAGGCGCCACTACTTATATAAGCGGGGGTTCGAGGTATACTCGGACCGTAAAAAGTCGAAGTATATTTTCATAGCGAATCTCGACATGAGACAACGTAGATGGATGGAGTTCCTAGAGGTTATGACTTCACTTTGCATTACCATCTGGTAAGGCAAATGCCAATTAGGCGATACACTGTTCGGAAGTCCTGCGAGGAGCGTTGGCTAGTATAGCATCTCGGGAGTGGCGGATGCTGGGGCGTAGGACGGTTTGGGCTACTGATGCGGCGAAGCGGAGACTCAGGATACCTTAGGCGTTTAGTGGCTGCAGTCTGCGGTGAGCGAGTGATTGAGTCGGTGGCGGGACGAGATAGTGTCATCGGGGGCCGAGTGCGATCGGGTATGGAGGCGAGAATTTGGTATTCCACGCGAGATGGTAGTCTTCGATGGGGGCGAGTAGTGGTTCCCGATTGGCGATTTGAAGAGGTCTCGAGAGTTTCTTTGCTCTCGTTCTTTGTGCACCAGTGTACGAAGATGTACGAGGATCTTACGTCGCGATACCTATTGGAGTGGGATGAAGAGAGCGAGTAGGGGACTTTGTTCGACGATGTCTCATATGTCGGCGAGTTAAGTTGAGCGCAGGCTTGGCCAGACTCGCCGACCATTGGAAGTGGCCGAGTGGAAGTGGGAGCCGCGTCAGTGTGGACTTTGTTACGCTTGCCCGCGGGCCTTATGAAGCATGGCCGGTATGGTGATGAGTGGGCCGCAGGCTCACGAAATCGGCACATTTTACAGCGGTGCGGATGACCTTCTCCTTGGAGAGATGCCGGGTTCTACATTAGAAGATGGTCAGGCCTACGCTGATGCAGTGTCCATAGTGTCGGATAGGGACCAGGGTTCTGGCCGCACTTTGGAAGAGTTTCCCAGTACATGGGCTGGGCGACTATGAGTGGCGTTCCACCCTGAGACGGATGGTCGATCCCGAGAGGACATATAGGTAGAGGACATGCTACGAGGCATGCGTCACCGGATCATAAGGATAGGTGGGAGGAGCATTTTTGCCTTAGTGGAGTTAAGCTCTGGTTACCAGGCGAGCATACGGATGGCACTTAGGTATGAGGCGCATGGGAGCCCGTAGCCAGATACGTCGTTAGCATGTTGGGCCAGGAATTGGGAGAGAGCCACATCAACGGTCTGATTTGATTCAGAGACACACATGAGGAGAGGTGGGCTTGATGCAGCCGGCGATCTTCTCACTTCTCGGAAGTAAACGTAAGAGCTATCACGGATGTGCGACGTCGACCATAGAGTTCGAGGTTGGGGATCATGTCTTCTTGAGTTATGCTGGGGAGTGGTCGGGTTGTGAGGCGGGAAGGCTATCGCCCGGTTCCTTCGGACCTTCCGAGGATGCTCGAGAGGGTAGGCACCGGTCGCGTCTGCGGCTAGCGTTACCACCCGGCATGTCGGGTGTCCACGGAATTGTTTCCCGTCTCCATGCTCGGATGCGCCGCCGGGATCAAACTCATGTGGTGGTGGGACGGAGTTGGGGTTGACCGCAGATGGGACCTTCGAGAGGGACCGATGCGCGTGTTGATAGCGTGATCGAGGTCTTGCGACCTGAGGCCCAGTGAAATTTGAATGAAGGAACATGGAACCATGGAGTGGAGAGGAGTTCGCGTGGGAGCGCGAGGGCCAGCGATGCGGTACTATCGCATGCTGTTTAGGGATGAAGGTACGTGGTTTAGTTGTTTAGCAATTAAATAACTAGTTTCACAGTATATGGTGCGGTCTGCGTTGCATATGCATGTGAGTGTTTATAATTGTCTTGAATTTCGGGACGAAATTCCTTTTAAAGAGGAATGGGCAGAAATTGATTTTACGGAAAAGAGGCTGAAATCGTAATTTTGATTACAAAATGGTAATTTCGGTTAAAAATCCGTAATTAATTCTCTAGATCTCGGATGGAAAAACGGATCATACCGTTGGAATCGTCTCGTGAAATCTAGTTGGCACGTAAGAATTTCACCAATTTCAGACGAGTCGGTCGGCGCGTTTTCTAGCGGCCGTTCGAGTCTTGAAGTAAATGAATTTGGCGGCAGTCACACCATATAGCACGTGCTCATGTACCATAAGTGGTATGGTGAAATGATGAAAATGGACCAGTAGAGATAGTCACAGAATATCAAATCTGGGTAATGAAGGGGCGTAGTGGTCGTTTAAGTGATTTTAAGTCACAAAGTGACAAAATAGGAAATAGTGCATCTTCTCCTTAAACCCAAGACCCAACGATGGAAGAGGGGATTTGGAGATCGTGTAACCGTTTTGAGAGGATTTTAGAGAGAGAGGCACTTCTCTACAGATTTGCACACGATCAGTCGGTCTTCGGGGCGAAGGAAAAGGTTACGCGGGCGAGGCTGCGCGTGGACTCGGATCGGGAGTTTCTTGAACTCCTTGGTGGGATTTCTCCTACTTGGGTTTTATTCCCATTTTAGTACTTTTCAAATGTTTGAGTTGATGGAGGCCATTAGAGTGTTTGATTGGTCGAGCATTGGGATTGAATTAATATAAAAGTTGAGCCCCAGATGGAGCAGCCGTAGGCACCTCCCACGACGAAGATGGTATGAACTTGTGTTCTTGAATTGTTAATCATGTGTTGAATGGATTTAAGGCCGGAGGTAGGCGAGTGAAATGCGGGTTCTTAATATGAGCCGTGTTTTATTTGAGTGTTGGAACATTAAACCCCAGGGTTTCTTGTTCCTAGGAATAGTGACGAAATATATTTTTGGGAAAATATGTGCTTGATTAAGTAATTGAATCGATTGCTTGTGTTTGTATGTTAGCTAGTGAGCTAATTTTGATGTTGAATGGATAAATACCACATAACATGTTGTGTGATTTAATTTTTATGTGAATATATTGTGTATATATTTGCATGTGATTAAGAAAGCTTGTATTGGAAGTGGCATGCGTGCATTCCATATGCAACTGCAGAAACATCTAGGGTAGGAGTTAGTGCATGGTATAAGTCTAGAGAAGATGGTTCGGGGTAGTCTAAAAACATTAAGTGTCGGAGGGTAGTCCAAACTAAAATATCAATCGTCGGAGCGGCCCAATTGATATTCATCGGAGGGTAGTCCACAAACAATTTATATATCAATCGTCGGACCCGTGATTGATACCATATACATCGGAGGGTTGTCCACTAATAAAATAATAATTCTCATACAAGGCTTAGGCGAGGTGTGAGAGAGTCGATGGGGACTCGGGATGCAGTTGGTCATATAGACATTCAAGTAGGATCATGCATTTGCTTGAATGCTTGTTTAAGAATGGAACATTCTTCTGCGTAGGTGGTGAGTAGCCCACTTAGGCGATTCTCCTCACCGAGCTTTAGCTCACCGGAGTCGATGGGATCCCCTTTTCTGGTCTGGGAGCGTGCGAGGAGACGGCTCATCACTAGAATTTGACGCTAGAAGAAAGCGAGATGTGGCTTTGTTGATGTTTATGTATTCGGCTCTTAAGTTTAATATATGTATTGTATAAGTAGTTTATTAACTCTTGGCCCAATGGATATAGTTTGGATATGCATATTGAGAATATCTTGTTATGGGCCCAGTGGCCATATTGGATATATATATTGCATATATATATTGGGTATTTGGGACGGGTATTTGCCGGGTATTGTATTTGGGTAGAGCTCCCAGGTACAAGGAGACTGCGCGATTTTCTAAAGTGGCATCGGGTAACAGAAGCGTCCATGTATTCATGAGGTTGACGGGTAGTCGACGGGCTGAGTTTAGGCGTCACATATAAGGCATTGAAATGGCAATGGAAATGTCACTAAGAAATATCTTGAATCTCCAAGAGGCACATACTACATGCATGGATTGCAATTGGTCTCGTAAAGAAATGGTTGTATCTAATGCATATATTCTTGTTCTGTAATTAAGTTCAAGTAGCACTTGCATGCATCCATTTGCTAGCTCATGTAATTTTTTCTGCTTCATTATTTTTCTATTTCTTAATGAAGCCACTTCGTTATTCCAATTAGGAGCAGCTGCTGTGAATCTTGTTGCAGGAGAGAAGCCTCCGGATATTTACTCAGAAATTGCAGGTTAGTCATTGTCTGTGATAAATTTTCATTTTTTATGCCTTCCTTTTCCAAAAAGTATGATGGGGTGCTATGAAACTTTGTATGCTTTTTCATGCTTTTATGAACAACTGTTTATTGTTCTACAGCCTAAAAAATTGCGAGCCTGAATTCCTTGTGGCCACACTTGAGAGACTTTTTGGAGCTCATTCCCTTGAAGGCTATTGACATATGTGGTCTCCTCATTGGTTTACAATTTACCCTTTTCATAAATGCAAACATGCCTGGGCATGGTGTTCTTTATTTGTTTACTTTTTTTCAATTTCAACTTGGCTATTTTAACACAAGAAAATAGAATTAGATATCTTTGGTGTGGATGTATTTTCTCACGACTAGGGCTGAACAAGTAGAATGAGATGGCAATGGATTAATATGATTACTTGTTGCCCTGAATGAAAAGTTGACATGGGATATTCTTGTCAAACTGTGGATACAGAAACACATGCATACATTTGATAAAATAGAAGGATATTGCTTACAATATTGAACTACTATTAACTTTTTAATTATCTTTTTTGAAGCTTGGTAGTAGTAGGATTTTGTTTGTCTTAACTAATTTACATTTCTGTTGAGCAGGAAGAATGGCCACAAGTAGGAAAATGGCAGTAGCCAGCATGAAACACCTGCCAGCAGTAAGCAAATGAGGTAATACAAAACTTTTCAGGTGTTTGTATGCATGTGCTTAGTGTTTTTGTTTTGTGTGCTATAGGAGATAGTGAGTGGGCAGAAGAAGAAAGAAACTAAAGAGGGTTATTCATAACAAAATCTGAGGTTGAAATCCTAGATGATGGAGTCAAATGGAGGAAGTACGAAAGAAGATGGTGAAGAACAGCCTAAATCCAAGGTACAGCGCCAGCAGCAATCAACAGTAAAGAAATATTATTATTATTATTAGTCTTTTCATTTTGTTTATTTTTTCTTGGCTAGGTTTGAAAAATATATAATTTCCCCCTACTTCTTATGATCTCTGAAACTGAATAAGCCAAGTGAATTTGCATAGCAGGTAACCGAACAAAAGGCTTCCAAATCTTACCAATAAAGTCTGATATAAGACGACCAGCAGAGAATATCTCTGTTGGGAACTTGAAGTAAGGTCTCCATAAAACCAGAAATTTGCTAATTGTTGTTGTCAGAATCAAAAGAAAGAGTCTCCAAATATGAACAAAACGCTTAACAACAAGCTACATCTGCTTGGTTTTCTGGGTGTTGGGTTTTGCTGAGACTGCTCATTGGGAAGAGAAGTAGAGGTAGAATCAAGATGCAGGAGAGGGAGCTGATCAGCCTGGCCATGGCTTAGGCTTAGACTTGTTCACCTTAGTCTTACTCATCATCATGCCTTTTTAGGTAGGGGTTTAAATTCATAATCTTTATGTAGCAGTTGAGAGGTAGCAATTGATAGATCATCCTTTTTAGTTTAATTTATTTCGAGGTGGATATAGGGCCACGGGACTTGCAAAGTATTTGCCTATTTGGTTTAAAATTTATTTATCTTTAATTTTAACTAAAATATTTTTTTACACACCTAATTTATTTACTTTAGCATGTCAAAATTTTAAAAAAGGTAGAACGTTAAAAGAAAGTATCCAGGGAGGAGGGAGGGAGGGAAATGCTGAAAAAATTAAAATATTTTTTTATTTCTAATAAATTATTATTTTATTGACATTTATACTCTAAGAAATTTATGATTGAGTTATGGTAATTTTGTTTTTTGTTTTTGAAATATATAGAGTTATATTAGAGCACAAAATTGTATCATTAGGAAAGAAATTAAAAGTGATAAAATAAAAATCTCTCCACTTAAATATTAAACTCTCTTTAAACAAAATAAGGTGACATGAATAATTTCCATTTGTCCCTGCATCTTTTAATTGGATTTCATTTTCTGATATTCTAGAAAAAACCTAACTTTTAGGGTTTCTTCTTGTTTTGGTCCCAATCGACCCATGACATGCTAAAAAAGTAAAAAAAATAAAAAATCGTATGTGACATTTCTCTTTTCTCTTATCATTATATAATTGGCTCTCAAAATTTTTTTAATTTATTTTTAAATCAGTTTGGTTCCCCACCCTCTCTCTCCTCCATCTCATCTTCAACAACTATGGCTTCACTCCTCACCTCTCTCTCTCCTCCCTTCACTTTTGGAGTTTGCAACAATGGGAAATGGGCATGTGAAAAGATCTGTTGTACGCTTTATATTGGGTTAGAAGTCTTTTCTGAAACTACATTGATAGTCTACAATGATGCATGCTCGGGCTATGCTACGCTGATGGGTTGACATGGTTCCTATTGGACCTATGTACTCGTTTTCACTCTTGTTCCAACATAACAATGCAAGGTTATTTTGAAAAATCAAGAGTGTTTATTAATCCCAAAAATAATTTATCAATAAAAAAAAATCTCAATAAAAAAGTTAGGTTTATTCTCATATAATTTCAAGATGGGACTAATTAAGGAAGATATGTGAAAGTTAAAATTATTTATGTCAATTATTCTTTAAATAAATGGTTTTAGTATCTCGAATATGTTGGTGAAATAGTTAAGTTTTTTTCTAAATTAATTAATGGTTTCAAGTACTTCGAATCTATCTTAAAAATATAATTATATTATGTGATATAATTAATGACGTGATATTATTTGAAGTCGCATTTCATGTGGGGGCGGATTCCGACAAAAAATGGTTTCAATATTTGGAAAACTGCATAATAAAAATTGAAGACTAGTGGAGTCTTCGAAGTTGAAAACAATAATGGGAATAAAAAATGACAAAAAATTCACAGCAGCCCAGGAGGAAAAACATCTGTTGACAGAGCTTTTTTTAGTTTTGGTTTTATTTTTATTTTCGATTTTTTTATATTTACCTTTTATCGATGTTTTAAGCCAGGATAGGTGGTGAGCAGGAAGGATGCAGGTTCACGGTTCCTTTAATTGATTAGTGGTGAGCGAGTGGTTGAGCCGTGACCCAGCGATAAATATATTATTTATATTTTAAAATATATAATTAATAATATTTAAGATATTATTTATTACTTTTATATAAATAAAATATTTTAAAATTTATTTAAAAATATGTATAATGTTGATATATGAAAACATATTAAAAATGGAATAAACATTTATATAAATATATACTTAATTAGTAGTAATATATAATTTTGTTAATATCTAAAATAATCATGATGATAGTACGGTGGTAAATTGGATTTAAAAGCATGAAAACTACTCTTATTATTGAATCATGACCTTGCATTATTTAATTGAATTTTTTTTTGGTTATAAGTATTTTAGCCACTGAGAACTGTCACAAGCAAAAGCGGCGTAGTTTCGTGTAAAAAAAAATCATTTGGCAAAAAAAAAAAAAAATTGTGGCGATGAACCGGTAGGTTCGTCGGGTTCCTTGGTCCGGGCCCGCCCAGGTTCGGGCGGTTGAGCAGTTCAATGCAAAGCCGGTTTTTGATTGAGCAGAACCAGTTTAATGTAGGTCGACGATTCGGCCGGTCGGGCCGTCGATTTTAAAACATTGTTTTATTTTATTATATTAAAATAATATATTTCATAAAAAATAAAAATATTATGATTTTTTTTATAATTTATTTATTAAAAAACATTCTAATAATTATTATTATTTATATTAAAGTATAAAATAAAATAAAAAATATATATTTTTAAAATATAATCGAGAGGATGAGAGTAGCAATACTTGAACTTTGTCATTCAAATCTCGGTTGAGAAAATAAATCGAATCCATTTAAAAACGATTCACAGTTAAACTAAATCCGTCCGAATGGATAGGGTGAGAATCCAAAATAATTCGTCACATTATGTTTCTATTTACTACCAAATATTAAAAATAAATAATTTATCTTGTCTTAAATCTTATTTAATATTAAATTAAAAAAATCTATTCAACGTTTATTAAAACAAATGACCCCACCTTCCCTCGGTCTTGAGAGTGAATTGAATATTAGAATAAAAAGCAGCCAAAAGCTCCGCAGCGGCAGAGAGATAAAAAGTTGTGTTGTTGACTTAGGTGCCCCACCATCACGATCCATCTTCCCTAAAACTAATTACATGATTCCTTGCTCATCCATTGAGATTAGTCCTTCTTTCTTGTTGTTCTTCGTTGTAAGCTTTTCATCGACTCGAGAAGAGATCAATTGAAGATGCAGTGGCCAAGCCCGCAAGCTCTCGAGAAATGGTCTGCGTATTCTTCTAATTCTAACCCCGAATGGAGTTGGAATAATTCTTGAGCTTTAGAGTACGAGACCATGTTCTGATTTCACGGATCACACAATACACCCTTTGGTTCAAAGAGGCATCAAAACTTTCGAGATGATGATGAAAATCTTCTGAGAGGAGAAGAGATTTCGTGAACCTTCTATGAGCTTGATTGAAGAATCAGATCTTCAATTGTTATTTTCTCGAAAACTTATCTTGATTCGAGGTGGTGTTTAGGAGCTTGCAGATTATGGAGTCTGGCGAGAGTGGGAACTGTGGTGATTCCCGATTTTTCTACCTTGTGGATCCACATCGGATGTACGGAAACAATCGGAGGAGGTTTGGGTGAATGCGTTCGCGAATATGAAGAAGAACATCGGAAGGATAAGGTACAAAGGTGGGCTAGCCTTAGTGAAAGCGGCAAATCTTCGGATGGCATACACTTGAGGTAACTTGAAAAATTCTTTTCGAGTTCTTTTTTAATGCTTGAATTTGAATCTTATAATTATAATCATGAGCAAATGAAATGCTCTCGAGGAAAAAAATTATGGCAGTGTGATAACTTTAATCATCGTCTAAGCTCGTAACTTTTGATCAATGATAGTAGGCCAGATGAGCATTCTACTGTTTTAGTTCTTAGAAATTAAGCCTTACTGGCTGCCTGAGCACGGGGAAGGCTAGCCTTTTAGAGTTCTCATGGGTTTGATTCGGCTACACTTGTATATTTCCACAATTTTTAAGGAAAAAATAATTAGTTATAGACTTGCTCTGTGAGAAACTCATTTGATTTCAAATGTAAATATTTCATCAACAAGCTGAAAATACAATTATCAAACATTAGATTGGGAGAAGCGAGCGAGGTAATGGCGGCTTGGACATGGCCAAATTGTAGTCTCACTTGATATCGTGAGATGGTTTTAAATTTCTTATAATTGGAACTTTTGCTTGAAAGTGCACATACCTTGAAATTATGTGCCATAAGACAATTCATACGTAACCATAAAATGACATTTTTTTTTTTTTTTTTTTTTTTTTCCCAATTTAGAGATAGATTCTTGTCCTTGCACCTTTGAAAATCTTGTCCCGAGTTATGCGAGCCTTTATTCAAGCGGATCAATACAACGTGAAATCATCCATGAAGATCTCCATAACTTCTTTTGCTAAATCAGGAAATATAAACATCATGCATCTTTGGAAGATTTTTGGGCATTACAGCAAAATGACATTCCTCTAAGCAAAAGTACCAAATGGGCATGTAAAGTGGTTTCTCACGATCCTCGGGTCTGATAGCAATTTGGTTATATCGGAGTATCCATCGAAAACAAAAGTGAGGGTGTCTGCTTGTCCCATCCCGACATCGATCGTGAAGGCGGGGAAAATGATCGCTTTCTTGTTGCGATGTGGTTTTACGTAGTCAATACACACCCTCCATCTCTTGTCACGGTTCTTGTAGGAATCGAGTTCATTCTTTTCATTCGATCATAGTGAATCCACCTTTCTTAGGAACTACATGCCTTTGGGCTCACCAAGAACTATACGATATAGCGTATATAAAACTTGCATTTAACCATTTGAACCGTTTAACTTCTTTCATCTTTAGGTTTAGCCTCTTTGATGCTCATTAGAATTTTTGCATTATCATTTAGCAATATTTTGTGCATGAATGGAGGGACTGATACCCTTCGGATCCTCGATCGGCCAAGCGGTAGCCGTATTTCGAAATTTCAACAACCATTCTTAACCAGTTAATCGGCTGATATGATGGTTGGTTTTCTCTTTTACGGTTCTAAGAACTCATATTTCAAATGGTGGGCAATTCTTTGATGGTAACCGCATTGCCTTTGGTTTCTGCAATGGATTTACGTTTCTGTTTTATACTTCATCTTGGTGTTTTCATTTATGCCGAGACTATTTCTTTGTTAAACATATTTGAAGGCGAGTTTTTCATAGTAGAAGACTCTCGAGATGCGAAAATTCATCTCAATTTCATTGATAGAATGTTGAAGAATCATTCAAATTCAATTCAACATTAGAAGACTATTGTTTCCCTCTGACCATCTGACTTTACGCATCTGCATCGGGGATGTTCCAAACTTTGTATTAAGATTAAAGATTACCTTTGCTTCATTCCCGCCCCTTAGTGTCGGTTCACCTTTACGCACATCATCGAGCGCTCCGATTGCTAAGAAAGGTCTTTTTGCTTGTGAAGGAACTTGGGTATCTTCTTATCTTCATGATAACAAATCCCAGGAAGATGAATTTTCCCACCTTGACTAGTACATCTTCAAGAATACCTTACGGTTGTGCCGGTGATACATCGACCATTTGTGTAATTCTTTGTTGGGGTAAGTTCCCCAAACTAAGTCTTTGCACCATTGATGACATCAAATTTATCTTAACACTGAATCACATAAAGCCTTCTTGAATTCATATTTCCACATGGAGCGGGAATGGGTAAAGCTAGGTCCTTCATTTTTGTTGGGAGCTTTTCTTTGGATAAAGCGCAACTGCCAGTGCTTGATCCAAGTTCACTATTCCTTCCTCGGCTATCTTCCTTTTCTTTGCTCATTATCTCATTGAAATTTTTTGCATAAGTAGGCATTTGGTTGATTACCTCTGCGAATGGGATATTGATTTCTATTTTCTTGAAAATGTCCAGAATCTAAATTCACACCCTTTTGCATACCTGAGCTCTGTAGATGCTTGTGGAATGAATAAAATTGGGTATCCACTCATACTGTTTTCTGTATTTGTACCTTCAGAGACAATTCAGATCTGCCTCTTCTCACCTACTCATCTCTACTATCTCGCCTCAGGTCTCTTATTTCCTTTCTTTCCTTCTATTGTTGCTCTTCTTTCCCTTCTTAAATGAATTACCATCTGATCTTTTGGATTCTTTTGAGTGTCAACGAGATGTACCCTTGCTACGATTTGGCATGGTCGGGGCCAATTTGCCTACTTGCGTCTCGAGTTTTCAATGAGGCACTTGTATTCTTACGGAAATACTTATGTATCGGACTTGAAGCTTCGAGTCAGGACGGTTCTGTTCATGGAAGTGTATAAGCCTCTTGTTGTCCCCCATGAACTACAACATTTGTTCTTAGATGGTTGGAGTCCCTCATGAACTTTGATAGTCATTCACGCCTTCACCTTGATCACTGCTAGCTGGAACCTTGGTGGCGCTAATATCCCACTGTTAGTCTGTCCATGCCTTGGGCCTTGTAATGCCCCTCCACCATATGAGAAATTCTCATGGTTCCTCAGTGCTGGACTGTAATGTGTGGGCAGGTTAAGATTTGGCTTGAAATGGTAATTTCTTGGTTCATTCACGTGTAACCTCCTCGACACCGTAGAATCTTCTTACGTTAGTACTTGACACTTCTTCTCATATGTTCTCTTTCCACCGCTCCTATTTCATGAGCAGTGTGCATTTTTCTTTCTTGTTTGTCCATCCTGTGCATGATGGCATCTAACTTTGCCTCCATGGCTGTCATTTTACTCAGCTCCATGACCCCCTTTCCTCAGCTGCTGCCCCTTAAAGTTTCAGATGGAGACTTCATATTGTATTTGGCCAAGTCCTCTATCAGGTCTCTAGCCTCTTCAGCACTTTTTCTTTTGAATGCTCCACGGCATGAAGCGTCAATAATGCCCTTAGATGTATCATTTAAGGCATGATACACTATGTCCATATGAGTTTTAAATCAATTCCATGCATGGGCACCCTGTGACGACCTCTTGAATCTCTCCCGGAGCTATATATAGGCTCTCATCTTCCCTTGTTGGAACTCTTTATTATCTCTCTTCTTCTCTCGAAGTGAGTGATGGGAAAGAACACACTTGAAGTAATGCTTCTACCGGCTCTTCCCAGTGTCGTGAGACCATATGGTAATGACTTATACCGTAATGATTCAGCATATCTCGAGGAAAATGGGAAGAGATGCAGCTTTATCACCTCTGGCTTCACACCATTCAGCTTCACTGTATTTGCCATCCTGAGAAATCTACCTAAGTGCTCATTTGGGTCTTGATTGGGGTGACCGGTGAAGCGATCTTCTTGCACCATTGTTATAAAAAGCTAGCTTTGGATTCGAGGATTATTGCATCCACGGTAGAACACATGCGATTCTTGAGAATATTCTTCTTGAATGATAGGCCTCCGAAAATCCTCCATTGTCGATATTAGGAGGCCTTTAATTTCTTGTCCTCTGTTCCTCTGTCACAGTCATGTCTCTCATCTACGCCGCCAAGTTTGGGTTTTACCTTTCTTTTAGTCTTTCTTGAAGTTTAAGTGTTCTTTCGATTAGGTGTCTGGCACGAAACATGTCAGAATCCTGTTTCCTATGCATTAAAGGATCTCCTGAAATCAAAACACACTCAGATTAATAGGATTAGTCAAACTAAACAAAATATTTTCAACATGGCTTGTTAAAGATCAGTGGTTGATGTACCCACTGCTTGAAAAGCTATTTTGTTCTTTTCTTTTATAAAATGTCAAATTAGCATTTTCTCTTTGTTAGAATATTGATGTTTAATTCTTTCAATCCTTTGATAGCAGTTTCCATAAAACTTGTTTTCCTATTTCTATATAGACTAAAAACCCCTCAAATTCACATAGTTGCAAGAGCCTTACATTTCTCTTACATCCATGTCACTTTGGATAAATTTGCTTGATAAAATAATTCTTTCAGAAGGTTCATGATTTAGAAATAAGGGTCTAGTCTATGACTACAGCAAGTGCACGAGGTCATACAAGGAGTAAAATGCGAATGTAAGTCGGGTATCGTTCCCACGGAGAGATTGGTAGAATTAAAGATCAACTACTGACTACTAAAATTCTATGCTATGTGGACTCAAAACTCACAATGAAGATTTATCGAAAAATGAAGATCTAGACTATTGACTCTTGTTGAGGCTAAGATAAAACCAAAGTTTATGATAAAAACAAATTGTAACTAAAATCTTGAATTTGAATCGGTTTCCTGTGAGAAAGCGAAAACTATCGATGAAATACAATAAGCAGTCTGATTCCTACACTAAAATACATTGCTCACATTATGTGTTTGGATGGATTTGTCGAGATTTCCTAAATTTTGGAATTGGATTTCTCCATATTCCACTTGGGTTGGATACCCTTGCTTCTCTCGAAGACAAGGACCCGACCGCCTTATTCCCAATCCTCTTGCAAGATCTGGGTATTTTTCTTTCTCAATACTTCACACCCATTTCTTGTTGACAGCAGACCTTTTGCATTTCCTTCTCAGGATTTTCACAAAGTTTCTACCACTTAATTGATGGCTCAACCTCCAGATCTATTGGTTCGTCCCTTTCCCTTGATTAGATCTTCGCTAACACGGGGTTAGGCACTTGCCTTTAGATTAAGGTGAACTCTCTGATTATTTATATTGTTAAATACTCCCCTCTGACTTGATTATGAGGGCGAATGGGGATTTATCAAAATGAACTCTCGAGCTCAGCATAGTGATAGTATACCGAGAGAAAATTTTCCTAGCTGAATTTCAGTAAAGTAGAAAGTCTGCTCCCTGACTTCTTGCCAGGTTCCTCTCCTTTCCTTTGGGTAGTGAGAGACGGAGCTTCCTATTCTAACCTTTGTCATTATATTGTCAAAGGTGGGCCGAATCCCACGAAAAAACTCTAGTGGATGCCCAGTAAGCCAGTTCTTTATTTCTATATAGGCCTCGGATTGATCGTGTGACGCTTGGATTTTCCTTTTGATTTTTCATGTTTCAGTGCGACCTTGGCTGCACTGCGACCAGTTCCTTCGACCTGGCAGTTAATGTTGACATAGTTTGAAGTTGAGCCTTGACACTAGTGTTCTAAAGAGTTGATGTGTGAACTAAGTTTCAACATCGCGACATATTATCTTCTCTTCTTGAGTTTAATTCGCGATATAGTTATTTGTTAAACTGATTCTGTTTGGTGACCGGTGGTGTTTCTTTTAGTCGCGATGGTGTTGGTGAAACACGCGCTGTGGGTTTTTCAAATTTATGTCGCGACTCGGGGTGATGCGACCTCATATTGCTCTTTTACACGGGCACGTGTAGTCCCCATTGCTCAAAGCGATTCACGACCTTGATTTATACGCTCGACTCTTCTTAAGTTGTTTAAATGAGTGTCGACATCGTCTGTGGTCTTGGTTAATAAATGGTGTGACAGGTTTCTTGATAAGGGGCTTGGTTTGGCTGAGGTTTAAGGCCATCATTTTGTTCTTGCTGATCTTAATTTGGTTCTGCTTCAATCTTTCCTATTGAGACTCCAGTTCCTGTTTTTATGTCGCGACCTCAAATGGAGCCACTCATTACCAGTTTGCTGGCTTGGTTTTCTTTGAGAACTTCCTTTATGGCTCTATGGTGAGTCACGTCCTTGACATCAGGAGTAGCGTCGTGACCTCAGTTATTTTCAATTGGCGTCGCGACATTAGTGTGGTGTCGCGACCTTTTTCATTTGTTACCTTGGTCATTCTGGTCGCAAGTGATGCAAAGTTGGGACCGTGATGGATGATCTAGAAGTTTAGGTAAGTCAAAATATGGGTTTGCGGTAGTTTTTTTTGGGCCAAAATAGGTTATGGGCCGATTTTGAGTTTCTAAATTAAGAAAGGTGAATTGCTGTTATATAGGGAAAAGGAGTACTTTTTAGGAAGGTTTGGTAGTATGAACAAGATTTGAAGGATTTTAGGTTGAGGTTGAAAATGATTCTGGAAAGTTTAGAAGAAGATGAGATGGAGTGAGGAAAGTGAGTTGCTAGTATGATTGCCAAGGTTAATGAAGCGATCCTTTTAGCTAGATATATGATGAGATGAAGGCGCCTGATCTTCTCAGACCAGGGTTGTTGTTCACATGGGTTCAAGAATTCACCACAGGAGTCACAGGCTATGAAGCCACGAGCTGTTCTGAGGATCCACCAAGAATAGAGAACAAGAAGGAGCTTTCTTAAGAAATCTGAAAATATTAGTAAACTTGAATTGATTGTCAAAAGACTACATTGTAAATTCATAGTATATACTTTCTAAATCAAAAAACAACTACTTTAACTAGGAAAAATAATTAAACGCTCTAAGAAAACTTTCGAATAAATAAAGCAAACTTTCTAAAATAAACAAAATAATTTTTATAAAATAAATAAACTGAAACTTTCTAAATCAAATAATAAATCTTAGTAAAATAAAATAATGAAACTTTCTAAGAATTAATATGGCTCCATCAGGGGTTTGTCCAGTCGACCACGTTTTTGTATTCAAAATTTAATGAGTCCAAAAGGTTTAAATGTATTCAATGATGTGACTATGATCCAATTCTTCAATAATTAAGGCTGAATTCCCAATGTTCGGGTGTTTATAAAATGCATCTTCTTATATATTTAGGAAGAACTTCAGTCTTATAGTAATCAGCCTCAGTCATAACAGTGATGAACATTGGAGAATTTCATATTCGTCGCTGGCTGCAACTTGTGTTGCTATCCTCCGATTTCCTCTATAAATCTGAAGGCACGTCTACACTGGCTTGAGCTTTCAAACTTTCTGGTGACTATCATGTAGTGTACCCAGACTGATTCATAGCCTCAGGCTGGCTTGTGCCCAGAGCGTCTATTCTTGTTCCCATATTTGGCGCTCTTATTATAATCTTCAGTAGAACTTCTCATTTAACTATGATCTCTTTTGAAATCTAACTTGGCATCTCCACTAAATTGTTGAATAATTTGAGGATGGGTGCTAATTCCATGATTGATGGTTGTAGTCATAATTACCTCAAATGGAGCTTTTCAAAGCGGAGTTCTATGCATGGACCTATTTAAACAAACTCAATTTGAGGTAGAATCAAATCCAAACATTTCAGTTCTTTCACATAACCTTAGCAAATTTCCCAAACTTCTATTAGTAACTTGGGACGACCATGGTTGGTGATAAAGTGCCTAGCAGTAAAAGTCCCAGTTTCTCTGAGTTCTCCAAAGTGACTGAAACGCAGTCACCGTCTGAAACCATAGTGTAAGACCTGTGTGGCGCTACAATCTTAGTACAAGTCGTGACATGCGGCATCATCAGACTTGACTGCATGGTACAAGAAATTAGGCTATCTTTGAAAACGTGCTGACAAATGTCGAATCTTTGTTTCTTTGTGTTCTAGGTAATCCCGAAAACAAAATCAGCTTACCCTCCTCCCACTGGCATAATTTGGAATTGGCAATGGTGTATATAGTCCCGCATTGTTTCATGAGTTTTAGCCATCGCTTTTTTATCATGTGACCGATGTGTTATCTTTCTCTAGCTTAGACGAAAAGAAGTTTGCCATAAACTAAGGTTTTGCTTCACAGAAGTGACCTCCTAATGTTCCACCATGCAACTCATGCATTCTCGATCTCGAACAGGCAGGATGCATAAGTGTTTCCTTTGAGAAAGCTAAATCAATCCTTAAAATCCCTTGAGCTTGTGAAACACCCTTCCATATTTCACCAAAATCGGCATCCTCCTCGTGTAGATTCTTTCTTGCCAGATCAACTGCTGGACTTGCATGAAGTCATGAGGGCATGTCTCTACTCAGTCATGAACAACATTCTGTTCTCACCAACATAATGCCCGGTTGAGATTATCATATAGAGTTCCACGTGTATAATATCTTGATTCTAACATGCAGTGGTTAGTGAATTTTAGTGCTTCATGATCGAAAGCTAAATGGCTTGTAAAGCCAGTGTCTGACTCTCAGTGATAAGCTCTATAGATAGCATAAAGCTCTTATCAAGACAGTGCTTCCTTTTGTTCGTTAACTACTCACCAAAGAAACGATGGTCTTCCTTCTTGATGAGATGACTCCAATCCAGCAGAGATGCATCACACTCGCCGAAGACTTTGTTAAAATCAATTAAAAACTAAACACAGAGCTGGTTGCTTTCATGTAATCAACACCGAAGCTTTCTTGACCTTGCAATTCCACTTGAATTTGTCTCCCTTCAGCATTCAGTTCCCCAGAGGCCACATTATAGAAGCTAAATCCACGAATAAATCTCTAAAAAGAACTAGCCATGGCACTCACATCATGGATTCGAGCTAGGGTTAGCCAGGTGTGTGCCTCTCTCTTGCTTGGTCCATCTCAGATTCCATCTTTAGTAACCACATAACCAAAAATATAGTTAAATGACTATAAGTCACTTTATTCAAGTTGACAAATAATGGGTGGTTGCTCCCTTAGGATAAGAACAATTGCCTCAAATGTACAAGGTAACCATCAGTTTTGCTGTGAATTCAAATATCCATCAGAGTATACTACCACTAAAGTTGCAGTAAACTAAGGATATGATTCATCAAAACTATCATTAAAAGTGCTAGGGACAGTGGGATAGTCCAAATGGCATCACCATCCACTCACATAGAGTCCATCTCGAAGGTTTTAAAGTAGTCTTCCATTCATCTCCTTCCCTCATCTGAATTTGATGGTATCCATATCAAATCAATCTTGAAAAGATGGGCTTCCATAAGTTGAATCGTGATGTGAGTCTTGGGACTAGAATCGATATTCAATAGTAATCTTGTTGGTACATCACCCACTATCAGCACATCTCCAGATCTTCATGCTTTGGTACTAATGAGGCGGGAACGCCTGAGGGCTCTTACTCTCTCAGGCCAAACCCTTTGTTGACAGCTCATCAACTTGTCTTGCTAAGCTCTTCATGTTCTTTGGGACTCATCCATGGGCGGTTTCTTGTTTGACGGAGCACAGTGCAGTGTTGATGTTGAATATCTCTGTGAGGCTGACCCATGTGGAATCTCTCGGGTACTGCATCAACAAGTGCGGGTGGCTCTGCTGCAGGATCTCCTTCTCACCTTTGGTTTCTTCAACAGCAACCGAGGCCATCACACTCCCAGACGAATCGATTCTTTTTCTCGACTCCGGATTTGATATGAATTTTGCTCGTTGGTTTGTGACGGAGCAATTCTTGAATTCCAAGATTGCTAAGACAATTTGACGTCATAAGATGTCAGCAAGTGTTCTTGAAGCCTCATAAATATTTATCATATTGCACTGGCCTCCCAAGTAACAAGTGACAAACATCCATGAGATAACATCACATTTCAAATCAAGTGCATTTTTCCAATTGTAAAAGAGACAGAACACCTATGCTTTACACTTGATATCTACCCTCTGAAGCGTAAGTTTATGGAGTTGGATGTGGATCCATCTTCAATCAGCTTTTCCATCTCAAGAGAAACTGTTATGAGCTCCCATTATCAAATAATATGACTGATATTATGAATGCATAACTGTAGAAGACTGTTGAACATGACCAATTCTCTCACTAAGGTACCTATATCTTGGGCTCCTTTGAACTTTAAAGGAAGTCCATGATTAAGACATGATAAGCTCATCCTTATCTTCTTGGTAAAGTTCAGTTATAAGCGTCTTCTTCCTCATTTATATTCACTTCAACTAGGGCATGCTTTTGATGGTTGGGCATTGGAAGCTATAATACTTTTAAATCCGTGGCATTAAAATATGGCTTAGGAGTGAAGACTCTCTTAGCATGGCTTCATTACTTCACCTTTATGAAAATTTAAAGGTGAGTTTTACCACTTTTTCTAGGACCCTTGAAATTCCAGTGTGATCAAATATGCTTTGCCGTCAGTTTCATAGTAAAACCTTTTGTTTGGGAGCTCAACTTTTAAAGGCAAGCTTTATCCCACATCATGAAGTATTATATAAATTTGCAATTAGTGGATTATTTTGAGACCTCAAACTTTATTCAATTAGCTGACCTTGTTTCTTTCTGACTCTGATCTCCTTTGATCATCCCATTTTCAAACTCCAGTACTAAGATATACTCACGATCGGATTAACAGGTCGATTTGAGAAGATATCTTGGCGAGTAAGTGGAAGGAAAATCTCCCTTTTTAGTTCTTTCTTCATCACTTTTACAATTTAATCTTCATACCTTTATCTCATCTCTCATTATTCACCTCTTTAAATTTTCCCTGCCAAAAACATTCTTACTTTGTCTTGTGTGCTTCACCTTTTCTCAGAGGGATCATATGTCAGACACGTTAAACGTTGTTAAGCTAATCCAAGAAGTCAGTGTATAAATTCTTCCTTCAAGTGGATATCAAACTTTAGATTAGATCCCCAGGAACTTCATCGTTATTCAATTTCGCAATCATCCTTGGTATCGATCTTTATACCTTCCTCCATGATATATTCTCTTGAATCAACGTGTTTGACTATTCTGCTTTCCATTAATCTCGAACAGCTTCATTACGGTTCCCTCGCGTCGAAAATTTCATCACCTTACCTTCCACTGAAGGTCTGCCATATGAGGATCTTCATTTATTAGCCATGCAGCACATGAGCATTTGGAACCATAAATTCAAGATCGACAATGTTTTACGAAAATGAGATTGACTCACTTTGAACCATGATTAGGACTAAATGGGACCGAATACTGGCTTATGATCGACATCAATCATGTTTCATTACCACTTTGTTCAAAGTTGGGGCCGTGATGATCAGTCTGAAGTTCAAATCAGAATCCAATGGTTTTGTTAGTTTTGAGCCAAATAGGTTATGGAGCGATTTTGGAAATTTCTAAGTTAAGAAAGGTAATTATGGTATGCAGGGAAAAGGGTAATTTTAGGAAGTTTGGTAGTATGGAACAAGATTTGGAAGATTTTGGGTGAGATTTAATATGATTGGAAGTTTGAAGATGAGATGGTGAGAAAGTAGAGTTTGCACAAGTGTAGTTTATAGGATTATTAAACGATCCCTGATATGTGAGTGAGTGTTGATCAATATGGTGGGTTGATTGATGGCGGTGAGACTTCACCACGAGAATCACCATGAAGCCACGAACTGGGTCCCAAGAGGGAATCACAGAAGATAAGAGAACAGAGAACTGCAAGAAATCACAGAAAATATTAAAAACTTGACCAGTTAATCAAAAATGCATTATGGGGTATATATGGCCTCATGCACAAATCAAAAAAACAACTTCCTACTTTAACTAGGAAAGAAGCTTTCCTAGAGTACAAAAGCAACTCCTAAAAAACTTCTAAAATAAATAAATGAACTTTCTAGAATAAGTAGTAATTACCTCGAATAAATAATGAAACTTTTTCTAAAATAAATAAAGCAAATCCCAATATAAAAATAAATAAAATAAACTTTCTAAGAGTGTGGCGGCTCCACATAGGGGTTTATTACCAGTGACCACGTTTTTGCCTTGGAAATTTGAGCAGAGTCAGGTTACCATGTATTGATGCGTCTTGACCTCAGTCAATTCTTCAATAATTAAGACTGAATTAAATGTTGAAGGTGTGTTTATAAACCGCCGTGACATTTCCTTCAAGTCGACTTCTTTTGATTCTTATCTATTTTCATCAAGTTGTCTTGCATTAACGTAACACAGGTTGTGAACAAACAACTTCTTGTTACTGTCAAACTTTCAGTTGTGACTTTGTCTGCTTCTTATAAGTGCGATCTCTTTTGGTTTGGGATTTTTGTTTTCTATGTTTCTTTCAAATTCATTTGAAGTAAAATATCCACATTGCATATGAATCAACATTTATCTTGTAATATGCTCGAGAAAAATGGTCCGTCTAAATGGAGTTTTGGGTTCATCGGGGGGGGAAAGTGGGCGAAGGAGGGAGGGAGGGGAATCGAGGAGATGAGGCTTTGGAGCTGTGAAGTGGGCATAGACTCAATTTTCTGGCAGGCCCGGCCGTGGGTGGCGGGGTCTTGGGCTTAAAATCATTTATTGAACCTAAGGCCCTAATTTCTGCAGATTGAGGCGACGTTTGGCAGTGGAGACCCACCACAATTGATTGTATATAATAAAAGGATATCACAGTTCAAGCGGATAAATCAAAAATTAAAGTGCAAAGGTAGAAAAAACATATTTTCGAACAAAGTATCATGAAAATATTGTTTTATAAATAATAGTGACTTTTGTTTTGCATATTTCAATGATATTTGTTTAAAATAATTGATATTTTCAAGATTACCTTATAAAAGATCATTCTTGCAAATGTTTTTGAATTTTCCATTTTAATATTCAATTTCTCTATAACTAATACAAAGAAACATTAGTTTCAGTTATAAAAAATTAAAATATAATAGCTATTAAACCAAAAAATAACTTTTTGTTTGTTTCTCATTGAACATAAAAAACTATTACTTGTTATTCGGGAAGCAAAAATTACATCATCCTTTGAAAATAAATAACATTCCCATGCTGAATGCGGTTTTGAAAATTAATCTTAAAACCTCATTTGATGAAAATTAACCTTAAAATGGAAAATACAATTTTAAATTTTCCTTAAAATCATGGTTGGTGAATACGGTTTTAAGGTTAATTTTCAAAATCGCAGTTGATGAACAACATCTGAACCCAACCATTAACACTGATTATAAAAGCTCGATAACAGGAAATGAACATTAAATATTTATCAATTATTAAATGTCATCAATTAAATTTAGAATATTAAGATTGTAAAACTGAAAATTCTAATTTTAAAAAGAAAAGAGGTAAAGCATTAATTTCGGGCCAAAATCAGATTTTCTATAGTGTCTCGAATGATAAAAACAGGACTTAAGCACGTTAGATCACTAACACAGAATCTCTTCCACGATTAATTTAAATCGGCGAATTCGAGACAATTCAGATTTACATTTCTAAGAGAAGCGTAGTGGTGGTCGCGAGACATGACACATTAGTAATTATGGCCAGAGGCGTGCGTGTCAGTATAGGATAAATTAACGTATGAAGCTCAAAATTAATGGGCGTGGAGATGGCAATAATTTGGATGAAAATCTAAGTTAGGTGGATAAGTGGATAAGGAAATCTAAGCTAACGATGGTGGGCGACCATTGGCATGGAAGGGCGATCCTCTTGACGAGTTCATAATTGGTTTTGGGAGGAAGGGGAAGAGAAAGCAGAAGAAGAGGAAGAAGAAGATTTGAGAAGTGCCTTATATACAGAATTGGTGATCCAGTCACATCGAATCATGACGAGACGAGAAACAAATTTGATGCATTGCAAAACTGTGCGTGGGTACGGAGTTTGTGGAGTTTCAGCGCTCAGGAGGTAGGGGTTTCTCTCTTGTTTTGTCTTTTAAATTTGAAGTAGTTTCAATGAATCATGGTTTGTTAAAACTGGATGGTAGTGTTTTGGGATTCAAAAGATTTGGACAGTGAGAAGAAAATCCTAGTGGTTTTGGAGTTAGGTGAGTTTGTTTGTGTGGGCAATGTGATGTTGTGTTATTTCCATGAGTGAATAACGTGTTGTTTGTGTGATGTTTAGAATGGAGTTCAAGATGAATTTAGGATTTATCTTATTTACAATGGCCAGCTAATATTATGGTGTACTAATTAATACTTTCTTGATTCCCAGTATGTAGTTTTTGTTAATATAGGCATTTAGTGAGCAGTGCATGTTTTACTTAAATGTGTGGTGCCACTATTATGAGCACTTAGGTAGGGAGTAACCATAAGCAGGAGATTATCATTCTTGAGGCGTTCTTCCGCTTGTGAGGAAAAAGTGTTTGAGATACTAAAAAGTTCTGCACTGGGATGGGACTCGTGAGGAATCTTAGAGAGGCAGAAGAAAGCGGCCATATGTGGCCTTATTGTATTTTTGTAAATCTGGGTGAAAGACCAGTTGGCCGGGATAATTTGTAATCAAAACAAGATTGTATTAAAGTCGCTCTTTATTTTGTATAATCTGTATTTTGGTGATGTCGGATGTATGGGCCCGGCGTGGTGTTTCCTCATTATGGATCTGATGTGGAGGCTGGTTTCTGAGGTTGGCGGTGGTCAGCGGGACCCACTGGGGTGGGCGTCCGCCAGAAAGAGCACCATCATCAGGAAATTAAAATAAAACAACAACAGTGATCAGAAACTCATACAATAAATCCTTTAAAAACCCATAGAAATATTTTACAAATAACTAGGTTTACATAAAAAAAAAAAACAATACAATAATATTGCACATCTGTGCATCATATCACATATATCATCATTAACGATAAATAGGGCAGTGATTGGAAATAGCAAATGAGTAAGCTAAAATCAAATAATAAAAAAAACAAATGAAAAAAGTAGAAAACCGGCTTTTTTCTCTGAGACCAAAAATGAGATCTCCCACAGGCGGTGGTGCAGTCTCTTCTCTCCTTCTCCCTCCATCCGGACCATCCCTCATTTTCCCCCAAAATTTTGCCAACCTCTCAATCTGTTTCACCTGAAGGTACTTTATATATTACATTATAGTACTCTGTTTTGGATTCGATCCCCATTCTTCTGTATGTTCATCTCATCCCTTTACCACTTGAATTAGGCCTCAAGGGTTTATGTGAACAAATTGATTAAAAATAGTTTTCAGGTTGTTTTTCTCTTGTTTGAGGCGATTGAATCAGGTTTGATTATGTTTCAATTATGACTTCAATACTCACAGTTTGGGTGGAAGAATTTATTTTCAAAGCGGTGTCTGAGTTCTCCCATGATATTATGCAGGAAATTAAAGCAGTAATTTCAACCCATGATTAATTTACAATGTTTTAAATTAAACCAAGTATTATTATTAAAGGATCAAAGTAATGGGAGAAATAAAAATATGGGGTGAAAATCTTTGAAAAGCAGGCCACAAAATCTTATGTCTGATAATAAAGCAACGGACTTTAGGAGAAAAAGTAATAAGCTACAGAACTTTAGGAAAAAGTCACTCACGCTATATTTTTTGACTAAATTATAAAAGGATGTAAATTATATAGGGACATAATAATATATAAATGAAATAACTAAATAAATATCTTTGTGTATGCGTTGATATTAATTATTTAGAATATAATAGAAACCTATGTGCATGAATGGATACAAAAAAAAAATTACACAATAAAATTTTGGGAATGACCACGAGGAAAAGAGTTTTCCCAAAATTAGCAAATAAAGGTTTTTAACAAATATGTTTGCCATTGAATCTCTCATATATATCTTAGTAAGGGTGTGACAAGAAGATGAAAAATCCCAACCCCAGTCTTACCAAGACAAACGCAATCCTGCGTCGGAAACAAGTGATAAAATTCACAAAAAACAAATTAAAAATTCAAATCTATGTGAAAGAGTCCTTTCGCAGAAAGCAGAATTATAGAAAGACACATGGGTGGTGATTTAAGGAAAGAATGGTTAAAATTAACCCTCCTTATTATTAAGGAAAAAGAACCTTGAAGAAGGCACACAGAGAAAATAGGAGGGGCTAGGGTTTCAACTTGAAATTATTGTTTTTTAACTATTATTTAGAAAAAATAAAGGAGAAATATATAATTATATAAAAATACATAATAGCATTATTTTATATTTAGATAAATAAGTAAACAAAGTAGACATATGAAGATATCTACTATTACTTATGTATGGATTGATATGTGTTTTCTACCTATTAATTTAATAAAATATAATAAAAATCAAATACTTTAAATAAAAATAGAAAGCAGTTAATCTTTGTTCTATATATAAAATATAAGGAATAAATAAATGAACAATGGAAGGTGGGAAGATTCTGAAACTGGAGACCTCCCGTATGGAAGGTTGAAAAGTTCGAAGAATCACACTTGTGTGGAAGAGTATGGAGAATAGGGGATCATCCCAGAGTCTTCTAGAAACCTCTTGTAAATACATGTACATAGTAGATAATTTTAGAACTCTCTTGATTTGTAAGAAACCTTCAAAGGTTCTACACATTTCTATATGTGGCTATAAATGCAGATGGGTGAAACTATTTTACCAAACCATAAAGTTGGAAAACTACCGGCATTGTAAAGAGTGCTAAGCTGATAGGTTTCTTTCTTAGATGTTCTCTTATCGTTCTTTTGCATCCCCAAGCCATTGGTGAAGGTGAGCATAGCAAGCGAGCCAATTAGAAGTGAAACATGACATTGAGGAACAAATTGTCTAAGTGCGGTCTGAGTACAAGTGGAAAGACTAAGTCAGGTGACATGTTGGTTTGATGATTGATCCGATGAAAAAGAAAAAAATAGAAATTTTTTGAAAATGACAATAAGAGAAGCCTTGATTACTCTTAAGTCTAAAAGTTTTTAATTTGTTACTTTGCCAGCTAATTTTTATGGACTATACAGGGAAGAAATCTTCATGGAGATTTGACATTTTCTAGCTGACTGTCATGAGAAAACATCTTTATCTCCTTTCATAATTGATTGATTGACTCTCATGCTACCTTCTCCTTGCCTTCTTCCTCATTTTTTTTCTCAAGAAAATGGAACCATCTTAAATGCTAAGCTACCTCCTACCTCATAGCACAGGCAGAATTGATACCTTTTTGATTACAGTTTTAAAAATTATTTTGTTCTCAGTAATATGGAGAACCTTTTTATTGAAAATTATTGACAACGACATATTTTTATCTCAATGTGTTTGAAATATTTATCGACCATTTAGGTTATTTACGAAAAATGCTAAGGTAAGGAAAATTATAGTATTTATGTTTATTTTTAGTTTTCCCCACAAATAAAAATCTCAAAACATAAAAATAAAATAAAATAAATAAAACTTACATATTTTTAATTATATAATTTTATATATAAGAACACGCTGATATATCAGTCTTGAAGTGCAGGAATACGATAAGCGATCTTGAGGGTGGAATGCAATATCTATGCAGGCCCATTGAAATTGTCTTTCTTAAATAATTCCATCATTGGCGGGCTATCTTTATGCATATTGTCTTCTGAAATGGTATAATAATAAAATTAATCCCAAAAAACCGCACAATTCTTTTAAGAGTGAGAAATGGGCCAATGTAACATCACCTCAATTTTGGACTTGTCCACAACAACGCCTTGGTTGGAGATGATATGTACCAAGTACTCAATACTAGATTGGCCAAATTTTCATTTTTTTCTATTATCAAAGTGTTGTTGTGATTCCAGAAGCTGCAACACATGACTAAGATGGGTATTGCTCTTGAGTCTGTTGTATGCAGATATCATGAAAACCAAAACAAATTTTCGCAAACATTCCCTGCACACCTCATTCATAAGAGATTGAAAAGTAAACGGTATTGAGTGAAATCGTGAGCATGACCACAAATTCATAATAGCCTTCATATGTTCTGAGCATTAGTCTTGTGAATGTCATTTGGCTCTGCGAATGCGGTGATAGCTTGAGGCGAAGGTGCAACTTTGAAAATAGAAGCTCCATGTGGCATAATCCAAAGCTCGCAATAAGAGATGGGAGCGATCGGGGTGGTGGAACTTTGTTAGGGGCGATAGTCGACACAAAATGCCGGCTCCACCCTTTTTGCGAACTAAAGAGACATGAGAAACAAGTATGGGCTGGTACTAGGTTGTATAATATCGGCAGTCAACATTTCTTTCACCAGACGCTCAATTTTAACCTTTTGAATCTATGGGTAACGATATGGCCGCATATTAACAGGGGGTGTATGTACCTGACTGTAATGTGATGACATGGTCCTTGGTACGTCGAGGTGGCACCCCTGGAGGAGATTGAAAGACTATCTTGGGGTGAGCCAGATCCTGCCGGAATAGGTCACGAGGGAGGCGGCTGGTCGCGGCTCCGTAACACTGTCTTGACCCTAGTCGACGAGACACCTTCACCGGTTTCTCGTAATGCCTTCCACATAGCTTTTAATAAAAATAGGGAGGTGTTAAGAGTTGGGTCCCCTTGGAGGATCTAAGCCACTCACAGCAGAAAATTGAAATCGTTAAAATGTCTTGGGTTTATGTCCCACAAGGATTCCAACCCTTTGCATCCACAAAATAATGTCGAAGCCTTTGCCCAAATCAGAAATGAAAAAATCCTACACTCTCTACATATTTTGAAGTGAGGAAACTTCCCCTGTAGATGTCTTCGCCTTTCCTTTGCCATGCTTGCTTATCAACACCCCAAAACTAGTAGTGGCTTGAAGATATCCCAGATTTACGAATCAATTTTGTCGAAATAAGATTGTAAGGTGGCCCCACGTCGATCATGGTAACTACTTCTTGATGAGCAATTTTCTCTTTTAGCTTCATTGTTTTTAGGGCTGATAAGCCTACCACTGAATTTACAGACAACTCCGCGATCTCGTCCACATCGGCCTCTGGCATCTCCCCAGTATCATAAATTCTCACGATGTCCTCCTTTGGAAACTCATCTTGCACCAATAGCACCTGCAGCTTTTTATTTTGGCATCGGTGACCCAACGAGAACTTCTTATCACATTTGAAACAAATTCTTTTCTCAATCTTTACCTGCGATTCCGCATTAGAGGGCATTTTATGGTTGAAGGAATTTCTTTGGCCGTAGGGACTATGCAAAAGCCTCTGTATAGCCACAGGAGGTGCGCTATTCCACCATTTTCTGGTGGAATAAATAGGGAGGTATGAATAAATAGGGATCACAATTTTCTAGTGCAAACCTAAAAAAAGTAGAGGAGATATTGACGCATTCACAAGGACAAGAATCCAACTACGGGATAAGACATAACCAACAAGGAATAATTTCGAATTTCTATCCATACTCAGCACATGCCAATTTGACTAGCCAAGCAGGGATTGGTGCAAATAATGGTCCAGGTAGTGGCGCGGAAGAGGGCTTGGGTTTGGCCACTAATGGTTTAATTCTGCTTGAAGATTGACTAAAACGAAAGACGATGTTATGTTCGACACCTCAGATCATGTTTCCTCCTCAAGGATTAGATCAAGGATGCTTTAGACCTATCAACGGCGAATCCTGCTGGGCAGGCTTGCCGACACCAATGATTCTCCTCAATTGGAACTACCGGGGCCTTGGCAACCCTCGAGCAGTTAGGGCTCTTGGTGAGGTTATTCAGTCTCCCCGCCCGGATATTATTTTTCTTTGTGAAACGTTAGTTCACTCATACAGAATTGAGGAGCTAAGGGTTAAATTTAAGAATGAAGCTTGTTTTTGTGTTGATCGTTTGGGTAAAGGAGGAGGGTTGGCCTTGTTATGGAAGACAACTAGTCTTTGTATGCTCACCCATTACTCTAATAACCATATTGACGTTGAGGTGCATGAACCGTCTAAACTTGCATGGCATCTTACTGGTCATTATGGTTTCCTGGAGATATGTAAACACATAGAAGCTTGGGAATTGTAATGGTCTCTTTGCTCTAGATCATCATTGCCTTGGTTCATAATGGGTGATTTTATCGACCAACTGTGTGATGAAGATAAAAATGGTGGAATTGCGCACCTCCCGTGGCTATACAGAGGCTTTCAAATAGTCCTCTTAGACTGCTCTAATGAATGAAGGGGAAACTAGCCAATGTGTAAATGGGCTGGCCTTAAATTGGGCGGAATGGGCCAATGGCTGGTATGAATGGGATAGGCCTCGCGGTCCAGGAAGAATAGACGAGTGGGCTGAGTCCATGTTCCCTGTGCGGCCCAACCTTGAGCCCCCATTGTTTCCTTTGGCTGTACGCATTCCTTTCTTCAACTTTCTGAGCGAATTTCATCACCTCCGATAGTCCCGCCGGCTTCCTCGACTTTGATATCTGGTTTAAGGCCATTAATGAATGTCCTCTCTTGGATACGCTCTGGCACATCCTCTATTACTGCTGCTAGACTTTCGAAGGCTCGTAGATAATCCCGAACTGAACCATCTTGCCGGAGTGATTGAAATTGTTCACAGAGGGTGCCTTCTTGTGTACATCGGAAGCGATCTAGGAGGCATGTTTTCAACTCTCCCCACTATAGTATGGGTCATATACATCCCTCGCATTGAAACTAAGCCAAGGCTTCTCCATCAAGACTAATGGTTGCTGCAACCAACTTCTCTTCTTCCGTCATCCCATGCCCTTGGAGAAATCGCTCCACGCAAAAAATCCATCCCTCTGGGTTCCAGCCTTCGAAGATGGGCATCTCCAAACGCCGTGTGAGTGCTTCTATCCTCCTTCCTTCTAATTTCATTATGATGTCGGTCTCGCTTATCTTCGTTGGTTGAAGGCTCTCTTCTGGCATGGAAACCTCCTTTGGTTCTTCCCGTGGAGTAGATCCTACTCCTATGGAACTTTCTTTGGGCCGAGCAGTTTCTAACCCGGATTTTGGGCCCTCGAGAATGGGACCCTTCTTCTTTTTGTTCTCCGGCGGCGCCCCTTTCTCTAGGTTTTCCAATTTCTGCAACATCTGCTCCATCCTCTCTAGTAGTGATAATTTTTCAACATAAGTCTACTTTTCTTCCAAGAGGACCCAAATCTTTGCAAATCCCCTTTCATCAGAAGCCATCTCTCCACGAACGTCCTCATCTTACCCCTCTATAACTTCGATTCTTCCATTTAATTTTTTGTAGCCATCAGTCCAAAACACGGTGCTCTGATACAGATAGGATTCTCAATGGTGAGAATGGAGTAAACTGGATTATGCATACAGAATAGGGGAAAACAATTCTGAGGCTCCCATTCTCCACAGATCTCACACTTACCACAAAACTGTCCTGCCGACACACCCGACTCCCTACTAATAAAACTCAAAATAACTAACAAATATTCCCTCACTTGCTCTTCACACCTGCCTTTGGGGCCTCATGTCCATTGCGCCTTGAATATGTCAAATGAATAGGGGGTCTATCACTTATCTATTGTGCGTTAGTAGAAACCAGAGGGGTTATAGAATCTAGTAGATATAAGTCTACAAAATGGGGAGGTTGAGTTCAATGGTCATAATAATATGCATTGTTAGTTTGGTGCTAAAGTATTGTGATAAATGTTGAAAACCTGATGTGTAAGCCATTAAGGAAGATAAAAACCTAAAACTTTGATAGTGTTAAGTGCATCATATATAAAAAATGAAGACATCAAAAGAGGAGGGGGACTAATGCTTATTTAAACTATGTAATGAAAATTACAAGAAGGTTTTAAGGTAGTCCTTAAGTTTTGGAACATTCAATGATCAAGACATGTTGGAGTAGTTACATATATGGAAAAAAGGAAAAGGAAATGTGTACTAATCCAAAAAGTTTAATCTAAATGTGTGACTCAAAATGGATTAAAGCAACAGCCATTACAAAATCCAAGGAAATTAAAAAATGAATATTTGTAATAACTGTTAATAGATTGTAATAACTGTTAAATGTGGGTGTTAGATCTGCACAACTATGATTCATTTTACATACACGCTTCCACTTGCATATAAGCGGAAAGGCGCGACTTTAAGCTTGGCATTGTATGTATGTATTCCACAAGACAAGGGCATGATGTTCGGAATAGGATAATGAGTTTAGTCCTAAAGAAGGCATATAAAGTTCTTTCAATTATTTGCAGGGTAATTTTTTATTACAAACTTTTATTACTTGATCCATGTTTTCATTATAGCACTTTTTTTTTGGCATTTTGTATATACTTCCATACAATATTAACATTCTCTAGCATATTGGTTAAAAACATAGGCACAACTTTTTGCATTAGCTCTCTGTGTGTGTGTTCACAAGACAGAAATTTAGGGCAATATGTTCCTAAATCACAGGATGGTGAAGGTTTAGTCCAAAAAAAGGCATACAAAGTTCTTTTTTTTATTCTCAAGGTAATTTTTTATTGCAAACTCTTATAATTTGATGCCTCTTTTGTTATTACCTGTATTTTGCATATTATCTATACTTCCATACATTATTTACATTCTCTGGTACATTGTTCGATAACATGGACAACTAAGCAGGGATGCATCATAATTAAATGGTTTCAATAGGAGGAAGCTATTTTGACTTCATTATAGTACACCTTTTTTGTTTGGATCCCTCTTATGTTAACAAATTAATAGTTTCAGTTGTTCACAGTTGGGCCATCTTTTTTCAATGTCATATGATATACAAACTTCAGTATTTATCAAAAAAAAAAAAAAATTTGATGTACAAATTTAAGTAATTATTAACATGTGATACTTTCTTTTTTACAAAGGCATTTAAATCTAAGAATTTTACAGTGACATTTATAGAATTTAGATGGGTTGGTGGAATTTAGGTTTTACAAAGATCCACAACCATATTTGGATTTTGAGTTAGAGGCTTAGCCACATAGTTAGTAGTGAGGACAAATAATAGTGAAGAATAAGAGCGATGGAAGAAAGTGAAAGAGATAAAGAAGAAGAAGAAGAAAATAAATATGGAGTTGGGGTGCAGGCACTGATGGGCAACTAGGCACAGCCAGGCGCGAAGATGAACAACTACTTCAACTCCTCCTGGATCTCCCCTCCTCTTTCTTCTCCATTGGGCCCATCTCTCTCCTCGCCTGCGGCGGCGCTCATGTTCTTTCCTTGACCATCGGTCTCTCTCTCTCTCTCTTTCTCTCTCTCTATAATTCACCATGAATTTTGGGTCTAATGTTCATTTATATGTATGCAATATTTGCAGATGGAAAGGTGGTGACATGGGGAAGAGGCACATCTGGTCAACTGGGTCATGGGGATATGGTTAGCATCTTCAAACCAAAACATGTCAAGTCGTTGGAGAGTCTTGTTATAACTCATGTTTCTGCTGGATGGAGCCTTTCGGCTTTGTTTGATTCTCTCTCTCTCTCCCAATGGCTTAGAAGTTGGGACTTGAATATTATTGCAATGATAACAGAGTATTTGGATGAATTCTTTAACCACTACCTTTTTTTAAAAAAATAAAAAAAAAGTGTGGATGGGTATGAATTTTTATAATTTTGATGATCTTTCCTAATTGGAATTTCTTTTTGCATGCACATTTGATTGTTTGGATGCACTAAGCGTGTTAAGCCCTCCTTGGTCTCAAATTTGTTTTCTGCGATCACTTATCTCTGTTTGAACCTTTGGGTACTGTTCGCTGCGGGGACGGTTCATTTGTGACTTGGGCATGGTGATTGCAACTCACATTGCTTTCCACTAAAAGTTTCATATTTCGATTCAAAGCATGTTGATCAAATAGCATGTGGTATGCCCCATTCACTAGTCTGGATGAAAGGTAAATACCTAACTAGAGTCACCTTTAAGTATTGTTGGTTGCATTGTTCTTAGTGTAAAATTGCTCATAGGGGGTGGGTTTCTAGATCACTGGATTCGCTAATATGTTCTTTCTGGTTCATTGTATCATCATTGTCATGTACAGACATCATAGTTCTTTTAACTTCTTAGTTCTTACATAACTCTATGAACAAAGTAAAATAGAACTTCTTATGGAGCTTACAGAGTGCAAAAACTATTTATTAAACTCTGAAACCACTCAATCTCAAAATGATGCAAGTTGTGTGACACAATCATTTAACCTAGAATGGGAATTAGCATTTGTTAATTGGTGGGCTGCTTGCCCTTGCTCTTGATGCGGTTATTTCACAGTGCCAAAATCACCTTGAAAGGGTGTAGTGGAGTGGAGAAGTATAAAAATTAAAATACAAGTATTAGGAAATGATGAACACTTAAATAGTTGTACTTGTATGAGTAGTGTGGCAAAGAATTTTTGGATATTGTATGACATCTTGCTTTCTTTCTTACTTAGTTGTGCTACATGAATGAAAAGCTTTCTATGGGGTCAAGTATTCATAATTGGGATCAATCTAGTGTGGGTCTTTCAGGAGATACAGTATATGGGTTTAGATTTGGAAAGCGTGGTCAACTGGGTGTTTCCAAGGATAATATCAGATCAATAAGTCTGCCCTAGGCTACTGTTGGACTTGAAGGCATTGAAATCGTTAGTATTGATGCCAATGGGGATCATAGTGCGGCAACTATCACATTGGCGACTCAAGGCATTGGATTTGTGTTTTAACCACGGAAGCGAGCTTTATTTTAGCATAAAACATCACACGGATCTGGTCAGTCATTTGTAATACTCATTTCTTTGTTCATTAATACCAAATCCACACCTGGCTTGACTCATGAAGAACATGTCTCATTGTAAATTTGCTAAAGATCTATACACGATTTAGCATTAGTTCCAGGGGTTATTAATATTGTCTACCTCACTAAGTCTTCTTCATCTCTATTGATTGTTATGCATTATCGGGTGCCTCCTCCGAGTGGCGGGCATTGTACACAGGGAAGAGGATTTGGCAGTGCTTCAGATGTTCACTATCCTCGACGCCTTCCTTCATCTTTGTGCTTCATCCAAGTTTCTCTTGGATGGAATCACATGTTAGTACTAACAGGTGTATACTGACTAGCATTGCCCCTTTTTAATTTCTCTTTGATTTTTCTTCTCTTTTGAAGTAAAAACATGTTGAATGAATCTAACTAAGCAGGTTAGGATATGTTAAGCAGTGGAGGGAAGTGTTTATGCTTGAGTGGCAACCACCATGGAGTCCTTAGTGATCCTCGAAAGGGAGCTGGTGAAGCATTCATGTGGTAATGCGTGTATTTAGATAAGTTGGATCTAATGAATCTCATGAATTAAATTATGAAAGAATGTATTTCTCCTTGGAGTTTTGAAAATCCATTGTTATAACGACGTTATGTCCCGAACCCCGTCAGGCCTTGAAAAAGAAAAAACATAAAGAAAAAGCTATGAGAACAAGGGAAGATGGTGCACGAAGACTATTTGATGGTCCATGTTAGGGATATTGTCTGAAGTAAAGAATTCATGTTAAGAAATAAATTTTGTTGTCGATTGCTTGCCTGCCAACTCATTCGCATGTCTTCATGTACCAGAAGAAGAATCGAGAGGAGAAGATCGGTGAAGTACGAGTCACGGATGGGTCGAGTTGTGCGATTAAAAATTTGGAGCGAGCACTTAGCCACAATGCGGAAAATATGTTGTTTCATTTTAATATCATCGACTCCATTCTTTTTTATTGTTTGTCATGACATTCATATGTTAACTTGTTGTTGCTTTTTCATACAGTTATCAACTGTGACTACAAAAGCAATTGATAAAGACATGGGGTTAGAATTGAACATGGGCAGCTTGGATTGGGAAGCACATATGATCAAATTATCCCCCATGCAGTACCTCTAGGCGAAGGGCTTCCAGGGCGGCATTCCATGATCAAAATTTACTGTGGGAGTGGGTTTACATTTTCCATAATAGCACTTGTGCACATAACATAGATTGGGAAACTGAACTCTCTATAATTGAGAAACTAGTCATTGAGAACAAAACAGTAATTTCACCATATAATTGAGTAATCACTTGGCAGCATTTTATTTACCAGTGATATCAAGAACTCTTCTACCATTTTTTTGTGCATCACTGTCGAAGGTATGGATTGGACACCGTCAATGTTAAAGCAAGTTAAACATAAGCATTATTGAAGGAATTAAAATAATGCATACATCATGGCTAGGGCCATCTTTCGTTTTACTACTGCCAACTTTGCTCGTAATGACCACAAAATGTCTTGGGCATCCATGATCTCATTTTCCTAGAACTCCAAAGCATCAGAAAGCGTATGCAAATCATCAAAAGAACTTGTATCTCCCTAGATAAAAAAAAAAAAGAAAGAAAAAAAAAGAAAAGAAAAGAAAAAAGAATTCCATTATTAAATGAGTTATTAACAAAATGCAAACAGGTTCTTTTATTAAAGTACAAAGGAAAAGTCCCTAGTGGGGAAATTTTGAATAAACAATTAAAATCTTCTTATATTGAAGAAGCAAATATACTTGAATATTTCAAGCATTATTTCCTACCACCTTACAAGATAATTGCTTTCCCTATCTGAGATCACTCCTATACGAGTTTCATGCCTCTTTCATGATGGAATTCACTTAGCAAGACAACTCACCTGATGAATTCATGACCAAATTGATAAATTAATACTAGATTCATGACCTGATTGCTTTTTATCATTCTTATATTACATGCACAAGAACGAAACATGGTCATACTTGAAAAATATTGGAAAGGAAAAAAGTCAGTCCAAGTCTGATCAGTTCAGCAAGAAGGAAATATATAAGCCAAGTTGTATAGCCATGTTGTCTTCCAGTGTAGCTACACACAATATGTAAAAGCTATTTAAGTAAACCATAAGAGAGGAAATATAATAGAAAGTAAATCGCATAAGAAAATAAATAAAAAATAATATAAAAGAAAAAGTTTTTAGGTTTTAAACCATAAGAAGAAAATAAATCCAAAAATAGATAGGGATTTAGGTTTTGAATTAGAATCAATCATCTAGTAGAGTTAGATTGCTTTTGTTACAACATATAAGAAATAGTATTTTGGAAATTTCACTGATTAGCATGTCGGATATTTCTTATTTATGTTCATTCACTTATAAAAGGATAAGTACTGAGTGGAACGATTCATCGTAATTGGTTTTGATTCAGCCTTGTATAGAAGCTCAACTCCATATCTTGAAGGCGAGCTTGTATCTCATTATGGTTGACTACTTTACCATGAAAGTTCAATTCTTTTGAAATATTATGGCCCTCTGATATCGTGAGAATTTCATCTTTTGAAATATCAGTAGCATCTTACCATTCGACCTCACTACAAGCAATTTATTGTTTGCACATTTCAACAAAGGGAGGGTTGTTTGTTAGTCAATCACTTCACCCAAATGCTTCAATTATATATATATTTGATGATCTTATAAAAAGCATCGTATGGGTCACAGAAACCTTGAGACCAAGAACAATAGCAATGAGCTTAAGGTGGGCTTAGTGATGATCTGAAACTCATATGTTTTGAAGTTCATTTCACATCTTATTTTGTGCATTTTATATCCATATTCATGTAAAACTCATAAAATTTCCTCTAAACTTGGTTTTTGTAGGATTATTGATGAAAAACAAGTGATTTGGCAAGAAATAGGCAATATATTTCCAAAGAATATCAATCAGTCTCTAGCGCGCCAGCTGGGAAGATAAATTTTCTGTACCATCTGGAACATCAAATGGTTCAAATCCCCTCATGGCTACATTCTACATTCAAAGAGTTTTCAGCAGTACTCACACGCCCAATCAGGAGTTAAAATGAAGAAGTTATGGGCTCGACAAGTTGGAGAAGAAAGCAGTTGTTGTCGGAAACTTGAGTCGCGACCGAGTGTGTTGCAGCGAAAACGGTCGCGACCAGGAAATTGTGTCGTGACTAGAAAACTTGGTCGCGACCAAAAGCGATAATCGCGACCGACTGGCGAGTCGTGAGCAAAAGCTAGAGAAAACTAAAAATCTTAGAAAATTGGTATTTGGCACATTTTCAAGCCCATTTTACCCTAGGATCATATATATACTCGTTTTTTTAGGTAAATAGGGTAGCGGGAAGATTGGAGAACCTCTCTCATGGGGTTTCTCTCTCTAAACTACCCATTTTTCCAGTTTTTCTGCAGATTTTGAATTTTTTTAGATCTTAGAGTAATATTTTTAGCAGATTTTATTTCTATTAAAGAGATTTCGGTGTTGTATTACAGAGATTCAGATTTCACTAATGTTCGAGGCAGATTGAAGGAAAATTTAAAATCTGGATTTTTTTCTCTCTCATGGGTTTTCCCTCTCTAAACTGCCCATTTTCTTAGTTTTTGCTGCAGATTTTTATTTTTAATAGATCTTAGAATAGTTTTAGAACATATTTTTATTTGATTGAAGAGATTTCGGTGCTTTATAACAGAGATCCAGATTTCATTACTGTTCAGACAAGGATTGAAGCTAAAATTTGGATTTTTTTCTCTCACTCCTTGTCTCTTGATTTCTTTCTTCATTTACTTACTTTTTGTTTGATTGATGATGATTGGAATCCAGTAATGGAACATTAAACACCCTCTAGAGGTGGGAATTAATTGTTGAACATTGGTTGTAGTTTTTAGGTTATTTTGTGGGTTTTGGCGGGAATTTATATAAGTGGTCTTATTCATATAATGAGCTTGTTTAGATATTAGTAAACATACCGAGAAAAGAGTTGTATCTTTGCTCACGATTTCTAGGAGCCCTCTGGGTGACACGAGATGGAGATTCTGAGGGTAAGAGCGACTTAGGGGTATGTTAGACTAATATCTTGGAACTAATGAACTCTAAAGAGTACTTTGATAGATCACTAATTTACTCATGGTGTGAGGATTAATTAGATGTATCAATTTGGATTATCAGAGAGTTTCTCCTTAGTCGATGAATTAAAGATCTTGATCCGTGTAAAGATCTAATCAAAGGAGATAGAAAATTTTATTAGATTTGAAGGGCGAGATACCAATTACATTGGAGAAGGCTGCATTTTTCCTGTCTGTAGAGAGCGAGGAATTCTTTAGTCCTAAGAAATGGTTGTAGTATTGAAAAGAAAAACAATCAAATCATAAAGAGTAAGGTTTACATTAGCTATTTAGAGCCATTTGTCTGAAGGAATATGGTGTGTTAGATAGTGAAATGTATAGTGCCAGGAGAAATCCAAGCTATACTACATTGCTCTTGGACAAATCTAGCATTCAACTCACAATGGTTGCGCTTTTAAGGAAATGCAAACTGTTTCGTGAATAATTATCCCCATCCCTAGTGACTCTCTTCATACTTTTTAGAATTAAGTAGTTGTTTATTTGGTAGATTTTAGGATTAGTTTTAAATCAGTTTTTGTTTCAATTAAATTGATTTTATTCCACATCCTATTTGATCGCTTAAATAGTGAAGAGCCCTTGTAATCGGAACAGTCAAATTCCAATTAGAGACCTCCGATCCTCATTAGATGCGATATCCGGACTCTAGAGTCCACTTTATTACTTAGTGACCGGTGCGCTGCGGAAGGGTTGGTATTGGTAATACTTTTCATTTTGGTTTTGAGTACACTTTTTATTTAAAATCAGTTTTTAGTGTTACCACATTCACTCCCTTGGCCATATTCACATATACATCATTTGGTTATTACAAGTTTTTGTCGTTGTTGCCGGGGATTGGCACGGTTCACTTTCTCTCATTGGAAGTTGACATTTTGAAGAACGGGTAATTTGCTAATTTAGGCAATTTTTATTTTTATTTTTATCTTTTTGGTTGTGAATTGTTTCTTAGTTAATTTTTTATTATTATTTTGTACTTTATTTTCTTTTGTTTTTCTTCTTATTTGTTGGTACTTATGGAGGAACATTCAATAGAAGATAGATTTGCCTCCATAGAAGCCAAGCTTGACTTACTTCTTCATCAATTGGACCAAAGAATTCACAATGACTCACTCATGGAACAAGGAATATTGTCTTATCAAGGGAGTTCAATCCCACATTTGAGGAAGAGTTGTCTCACGGTAAGGAGCCAGTTACTTATCTACATGGAAGAGGCAAAGAGATGATTAGTCTTCATGAAGTGAGAAATTTCAGTTTAGATGCCTTCCAAGTCAACACTAGTGCTAGATTGAAAAATGTAGAAACCAAATAGGACACTTAGTCCGAGCATTCAAGGAAAAAATTCTCTAGGACCTCTCTAGTAACACTTTGCAAATCGATGAATGCGTGATACTCCTTTGAAGCGTGTGCGAAATTTCCTATCCACGAAATTTGTGGAAGAGGTGAAAATGGTACGAAATTGAGAACAAGACACTCACAAACAACTTAGATGATGAAGAGTCATTGTGGATAAACAAATTTGAAGAAATAAGTCAGTAATGGCGTGAAAACATTTTGGTGAAGATTGACACATTTAACTTCCCATGGATTTTGTGACTTGGGGCATTGAAGAGGATCTCTAAAGGGTCTCATATACTAAAGAAGACCATATTTCCTGAAACGACATGGATTGACATCAACAAGGAGCTCACCTTGTGGGTGAGGAGAAGAAAGTTCAATCTTCACGACCATTACCTTTGTGAGACGAAAAGAGCCGTAATGCGAAAAATTTTGGCTGCTTGTCGAAAGGAGCCTGGTTGAACAGTCCCCCTTAAGCATAAATGTTTATCGCATCGCATAGAGAGAATTTGTTTTTGAAGAGTATGGATGAACCACCAGCCATAATTAAAGGGTTTGAGTTTCTTTCCCCTCTTCAAAATGCGAAGAAAACATCCTTGAAATTTGAATGGTTATGAAGAGGAAGTGCTTTCCAGAGATGAATGATTGTCAAATGGAAGCACTAGTACTTTCAGCAGTCTAGCTAGACTCTAAAGCAGACAGCTTCTTGGGAGGAAACCCTAGAAGCTAATTAATAAGGATTCTATCCATTAAGCTTTTCTTTTTCTATTTTTTAGTTATTTTATTTTGTTGCTTTTTTCTTTGCTTTGGGATGAAAATTCCGAGCGGTGTTTTAACTGTTGTTAGTGTTTGAGAATAAGATAAGTTTGAAGCTCAACATGTTGTCATGACTAGTTTGCAAGAGCGAAGGCAAGAAGTTGGAAAGTGGTTGATGTAATTATAGTGCATGAAGTGTGAAAAAAAAATGGAGTGGAGATGTTAAATTAATTTCGGGTTTTTTGAGATGAAATGAACCAAATTGGCTTGAAATATAAAGTTTGAAGGTTCATGATCATGCTTGAGGAGAATTGAAGACAAGAGATGAGTTTAAGCATGAATGAAAGCATTAAGGGTTGCTATTGGAGAATTTTGAGAGAATATATAAGCATGAAGGACTTTTGAAGGATAGCAAGTGATATGGGCAGAGAGCAGAGAGCAAGGGAAGAGCGTGAGGAATCAAGGAAATCATCACCTTGGACAGCATTGAACATTCTGATTTTCTGTAATGATTGAGGTTCCAAATGGTTCACCTCAGCCCATAGGCATATTCTACATTGAAAGAAGCTTTCCAGCGAGGTCCTTACACATCAAATTCTGAGCTAAAATGAAGGGAGATATGGGTATAACGAGTTGGATAAAAAAGGGTCTTTGAGCAAAATTGCTAACGTGACCAGCACCATAGTCACGAAAATAGAGGCTCTTTAACCCTTTAAAACCCATTTTTCTTCTTTCTACTTTATACTCTATCCTGCTATACTCTCTCCCTCCAACCCTTGCAACTTCTAACCAATTTCAAATTCATCTCCCATCCACTCAAATCCTAAATCATTCCTCCCAATCCATCTCCATCATCTTCAAGCTTCAAAACCCATCCCCAAACCCACAAACTTACCTTTTGTTGAACCCCGATTTTCCATCCATCATTCAAGCATCAAGAGGAGTTACAATGTAAGAAATTTTTTATGCTTGGTTGTTTGTTTTTGGGTTCTTTGTGGATCATTGTTGATTGTGGAGTGATTTGCATGTATTGAAGAATCAAAACTCACTCATTTGAGGTGAAGGAAGTTGGTGCACACTAAGTGTTTGAGAAAATGCAAAGCCACTTTTCATGGCTCAGAAGCAAAGAAGAAGAGTGTATCAAGGGTAGTACACCAATGTCAATGTCTGAAAATCATCAAGGTTCTATTCAAAGTGGCGAACTACAAAGGGGGTTCTTCTCCCAACTCTCTTTATTACCCTTTTGCTATTGCTTCTTTTGCTCATTGCTAGACATTTAGGACAATGTTTATCTCAAAGTTTGGGGGTGTTTATTTTTGGTTAGTTTATCATGTCACACCCCACATGTTGCAAATGACAACTTTGAGGATGAAATTTTCTGGTGCTTTTCTAGATAATGACTTTGTTGATATCTAACACATCTTAGTTTGGTATATTTTTTTTAGTTAGAGTTTATTAAGTTAATTGAGTTTTGCTTGGAGTTATTGTGATGTCAATAAGGACCATAAATGAACCCATGGGTATGGACAATATTAGAGATAATAGGACTTAATGCTTAATGAGTTATCTCTTTAATAAATTGTTAGTCATTTGTTCTCAAAATCCATGCACATGGTCACTAAATACCCTTGGCTTCGATTTTGCTTAGGTTAGAAGGTTTATGAGAATCATCTAATTTTGATCTCCATGGGTTAGAACTTGTTACATTATTGCTTGAGGCAGGAAATCCTAGGCAGCACAACAATTGAGAAATGATATAGGCCATCCTTGGGAAGTTTATGCCTTTCAAGCTAATACATAAATATGCATATCGTATTCCTCTAGTCTGAATGTTGGTATAAGAGCCAAAATTCTGTTTATAAAAAAAAAAAACCAAGTTTAAAAGCCAATAACCTTCCTATATCACTATTCCTCAATAAAGAACCAAACTCACCTATAACATGAGGATTTGAACATAATTGAGAAATGTGGTGAGGAGCAAGTTTGGGGGAGTTATTTTTCTATAGGAAAAATTACTCCAAATTGGTTGAAATGAGTTAAGTTGAAAATCAAAAGAGGTTGTCTAAAAAAAAAAAAAACAGAAAAATATCAAGTGTAAAAGAAGCAAAAATACAATAAAGTTGAGAGTAAAGTCTAGCCTCAGTAGCCTTCCTTCCCTAGAGCAAGTAAATCTAAGGGTGTCTTAACACCTAGTACCCTAAGACCAATTAATTAAGGCTATTGATTTAATGGTCGCTAAGGGTTGGTAGAAAGCTTAGGGACTTTTGACATTTACCACTCTAATAACCTTGTTTTAAGAGAAAAGGCTTCTTGGTGTTTGTTGAAAGAATGCAGAATTTGTGCAGAAAAGTGATATGAGGAGTATGGAATGATGCACCTAAACAGATTTTTGGGTGTTTGAGAGTGTCACTATGCTGATGGTAAGAATCAAGATGGAGTAGGAGTTGTCAATGCAGAAAAATATGTATGTTTGGGTAAGTTTGAGCCTAAAATGACTACTCAACTACCCCTTACCCAAGCCTTACATTACAAGCTTATAAAGACCTACTTGATCTTGAGAGTTGTGTGTGCCTACATTAGTGGAGAGTGATAAGAACAACAAGCCTATGGAACCTAAATAAATTATCTTAGGAGATCCGCGTACTTATCTCAATTCTCATAAACTCATCTAGCTTGCAATTGTTTAGATAGAGGAAGACCACACACATAGACACACTAGTGAGAACCATGATCTAAAATTTTCTATTATGATTAATTCACTATTAAAATGAATAAATTATCTTGATCATATTCTCTATATTCCTTGTAAGGGTAATTCTTGAGACACATATCACATACCCCTTGCAAAGCTTGATTACTCAGTTTTGGTTAAGTAAAAAGGGTGAAATGAACTCTTCTCTTTCATTTTCTTGGGGACAAGCAACTTCTTTCTTTTATTTTCTTGAGGATAAGCAAACTTCAAGTTTGGGGTGTTTGATGAGTGCAAAACTCATCTATGTTTTGAGTTCATTTCACATGCTATTTTGTTCATTTTATATCCATATTCATGTAAAACTCATAAAATTTCCTCTAAACTTGGTTTTGTAGGATTATTGATGAAAATCAAGTGATTTGGCAATAAATGAGCAATATATTTTCAAAAGAAGAGTCAACCGAGAGTCTCACAGCGCGCCACTGGGAAGATAAATTTTTCTGTACCATTTGGAACATCAAATGGTTCAAATTTCGTAATGGCTGCATTCTACATTCAAATATCTTTCCAACGAGTACTCACACGCCCAAATCCAAGTTAAAATGAAGAAGTTATGGGCACGACAAGTTGAAGAAAACAAGTTCTTTGTCGAAACTTGAGTCGCGACCGGAAGTGTGTTGCAACGAGAAAACTTAGTGCATAACCGAGAATAATCGCGTCAAAGAAACATATCGTGACTAACTATTTGAGTCGTGACCAAAAAAATTTGGAGAAAACTAAAAAAGGCGAAGAATTGGTATTTTGGCTATTTTCAACCCATTCACTAGGACCATATATATACTCGTTTTTTAGGTAAATAGGGCAGCGGGAAGATTGTAGAACCTCTCTCATGGGGTTTCTCTCTCTAAACTGCCCATTTTTCCAGTTTTTCCGTAGATTTTGAATTTTTTTAGATTTTAGAGTAATATTTTTAGCAGATTTTATTTCTATTAAAGAGATTTCGGTCTTTGTATTCTGATTCGATTTCACTAATGTTCGGACAAAGATTGAAGCTAAAATGCGGATTTTTATATGGGTTTTCCTATACAGCTATGATTTCTTAGTTTTGTTGCGATTTTTTATTTTAATGAATCTTAAGTAGTTTTAGAACATATTTTATTTGATTGAAGAGATTTGATTGCTTTATAACGAGAGATCAAATTTCATTACTTGTTGACAAAGGATTGAAGCTAAAATTTGGATTTTTTTTCTTTCACTCCTTGTCTCTTGATTTCTTTCTTCATTTACTTACTTTTTGTTTGATTAATGATGATTGGAATCCAGTAATGGAACATTAAACACCCTCTAGAGGTGGGAATTAATTGTTGAACATTGATTCTTGATTTTTCGAGTTATTTTGTGGGTTTAGCTTGAGATTTATATAGATAGTGCTTTATTCATATAATGAACTGTTTGGAGTATTAGTAGCTTATACCCAGAAAAGAGTTGTATCTTTGCTCACGATTTCTAAGAGGCCCTCCCAGTGGCACTTAAGATGGAGATTCACAGTGAAGCCCGGTAACTTAGGTATGTTAGACTAATATCTTGGAACTAATGAAATCACGAAAAATTACTTTGATGAATCACTAATTTACTCATGGTGTGATTAATTAGATGATGTATCAATTTAGTTAATCAAGGTTTCTCCTTGAGTACGATGAATTAAAGATGTTGATCTCGTGTTGCAAAGATCTAATCAAGGGATAAAAAATTTATTAGATTTGAAGGAATGAGATACAATTACATTGGAGAAACTTTTGCATTTTCCTGTCTATAGAGCGAAATTCTTTAGTCCTAAGAAATGGTTGTGAAGTATTGAAAAAGAAAAACAATCAAATCTTAAAGAGAGTAAGGTTTTACAAGTAGCTATTTAGAGCCATTTGTCCTGAAAAGGAATATGGTGTGTTAGATAGTGAAATGTATAGTGCCAGGAGAAATCCAAGCTATATAGTCATTGCTCTTGGACAAATCCCCAGCATTCAACTCTGGTGTTGCGCTTTCAAGGGAAATCTGAATATTTCTTGAATAATTATCCATCATAGTGACTCTCTTCATACTTTTTAGAATTAAGTAGTTGTTTATTTGGTAGATTTTGGGATTAGTTTTTCATCCCGGTTTTGTTTCAATTAAATTGATTTTATTCCACATCTGTTGATCGCAAATAGTGAAGAACCCTTGTAATCGGGGTAATCAAATTCCAATTAGAGAGAGACCTCGATCTCGTGGAGTACGATGTCCGGGACTCTGAGTCCACTTTATTACTTGTATGACACGTGCGCCTGCGGAAAGGGTTATTTGTTGGTAATACTTTCATTTCGGTTTTGAGTACACTTACTTTTGTTTCAAATCAGTTTTTGAGTGTTACCACATTCCTCCCTTGGCCATATTCACATATCATCGTTTGGTTGTAATACACTTAGGGGCGGGCTTGGGCGAGCTGGTGTGAGCTCGACCGTGGCGACATCGATCGCCAGGGGCGAGACGGTTGGGGACGAGCAGCCACGAAGTAGGTTCAAATAGGTAACATGGATGGTCCGTCAAGCGAAGATGTATAAAGGAAGCACACAGTCTCCACGATCCAGTTCTCACTCATTGAGGGAGGAAGGATCCTCTCGAGGATCCACGACTCCTAATTATCCTTTAATGGGTTGTGATAAGGAAAGAGGTTTACACCCAGTGGGAAGATGCCATATAGGTAAATCAACAAGGAAAGTCATTGTGATCATCCGCGATAAATACCTGAGCAATTTCCTTGCCTGCAGAAGAAAGGTGCAGCAATTGAAATCCGCGACATGCGATATCTGTATTTTTCTCCTCGAAGAAGCCCAGTGCTCCAGCGGAGAGTAGTGGCACACCGTAGGACCACCGCTTTACATGCGGGTTGTAGGTCGATGCGGGCAAACGGATTGGCTTCGGAGGTTTCAACAAGCCGAGGCCTCTTAGATAGAAAAGCACCATCAGTTTAGCGTCGTTTGTGGGAACGATTGTTCCTTTACAAATCAATTGATTTCTTAGTGATTGATGGTATCCGACTCAACATGGCGAAGTGCATGACCCGAGGGCGCAAGACTAACGAATGGCGTTGACATCGAGGCAAGCCCGGGGAGATGCTCTCGGGCCACGCTGCGCGCTTGCGATGAGATGGGGCACTCCGTCTTGTCGTCGATACGCTAGAGTCGCGGAACTCACAGAACAATCTGCGGGAGGCCTGACGAGGCCATCAAAGGCCGCGATACGGTCCCACCGGGAGAGCAGCAACACCTCGGCGCCCCAGGGCGTTGACGGAGGAGGAAAATAGCCGAACCGGGGGCACTGATCTACATACCCACGTGGGATGGTCGCGATAAGGATGCCTGGCGGGAGCGACGGAGGTGATGAGCTGACCGCATCGGCCCCGGGGGTGGGAACAATCTTGGGAGTAGCGGTTCCAGACATCCAGTGAAAGCCAGAGCTTCGACCGCATGAAGGAGGCTGTAAAGTTCGAACCCTAGTCTCCATGGATGCTGCAGTACGACCAGCGGAATCCGTTCATGGTGGGGTTTTTGCACTTCTTCTCGACAAAGTTCGAATGTAAGTAGATCGGAAGCTTCGGCGGAGCAGACCTTGTAAACCACCTCGGCACTACGAGAATCGAGATGGGCTTCATGGATACAAAGACCCCGTGAGATCCAGAGCCTTTGCCATCACGTTTAAGGGCTCGGCCTTGGCATGGTTCAATAGGCTCACTTCGACCCTCGATCATCAGCGAAAGAACTCTGCATTGCTTTTGTGTCCAGCTACATCGGGCGGACGTGGAAGTCGAGCTACCACACACTTTGATCATGCGAGGCCCGCAGAAAACACGAGTCCTACGTCCAGAGGTTCAACTCGGAGGTAGACATTCGAGATGAAAAGTTCTCCATCATCGTTTTTATAGCTAGGCTGGTATACGGGTCAAAGATCGATGTTCTACATTTTAGAACCGCGGGCGAGCATGGTAGAAATTTGCTCGTAAGCGAGGAAAAGTACATCAACGGCGAGGAGGCCCTTAGAATGCATTTCTAAGTCCAAAGGGGTCAGAATTTGGATAGACCTATTTCAAGGAAATATTTTATCCTATAATTCTAGTTTAGATAGAAATTAGAATCACTCAATTCAGATGAGTTATAGGCGAGTTATGTGAAACTCATTCCACGAGATCTCAAACGAGCGAAAACTTCTTGAACATAGCTCCACTTTGAATGGATTTCTGAGTCCAAAGGGGTTAGAATTTGGATAGACCTATTTCAAGGAGATATGTTCTGCTAAAGTCTAGTTTATCCAAAAATTTGAATCACTCAATTCGGATGAATGATGGCCAAGTTATGGCCAAAACTCAATCACAGGGTCGGAGGAAAAAAGCTGGACAACATTCTCTACTTTGACACACACACACACGTACCCTTGAATGCGAAATTAATAGGAGTAGGATAAGACCCTACCTCGATTTGGTGATTTCCCGGAACACAGCCTTTCTCAGGTTTTCATGAAAACTCGAACCTTGGACTTTAAGCGAAATCTTGTGATTAGGTGCCCATATGGCTCGTCTCGTAGGCTTTAACTCTTAGCTTCATGGGGATTCATTTACCTGCAAAACCGGTAAATCGTGGAGAAAGGTTGCTTTTCTTCTCCCTCTCTCTCTCTCTCTCTCTCTCTCTCAACGTTTGGTCCTGAACCCGACTTGTGAGATATTTCTTGATTTTTAGATGTTGTATTTATACATGAGACACGTGGCTCACATCCGCCCGTGTCGTAAGCCTCCCGATGGATTTCACCCCAAACAATTTTATTTCGTCCGGTTTGAGTTCCGTCTATCTTAAATGGACATTCTTTGATATTTGACATTTTCAGGATTTTTTTAAAAATCTAGTTTTCGAGAGTCCACTCGATATACGTCTCTGAAATTCTTGAAAATCCATTGTCTCGGGGAATTCATGAATTTTTCTTGGGTGGTAGATTTTGCGAGGCCGATTCAGCCAGTGAAGTCGGATTTCTAGTCATCGAGATCTAGAAAGAATTAGCTGGAAAAATTACCATTTTGCCCTTCCTAGCAAAATTCAAATTTCTAGGTTTTCGAGGTCCACATTTCCCCTCCTTAAAATTTCATGAAATTCTTACCTTGACCTATATCTGATCACATGCATATACAGCGGTCATTGAATGCTCTTTAAATGGTAAGAGCGATATCTTCATCCTCAAATAAGAATGGATAGGCGGTACGCATCGTGTCCTCACGCTCCCATGTTGCCTCCACTCCTCGGTGCCTCCATAGCACCTTCACTAGGCTCATAGTCTTGCGTCGCAAAACCTGGTCTCGGCTATCCATGATACGCCTTTGGTTCCTCATAAGGTCCATTTGTCTCGACAATGACTCGCCCGATCCACTACATGAATCGGATCTAGAGTGTATTTTCGGAGCATGGAGACATGGAATACGTTGTGAACACTCGATAAACTCGATGGTAATGCCAACCGGTAAGCAATTGTACCCACCATCTCGAGTACCTCGAAGGGCTTAATATATCTCGGCGATAGCTTTCCCCGCTTGCCAAACTTGACCACTCATCTCTTAGGCATCACCTTCAAGAAGACATGATCACGCCTCGAGCTCTGGGGTCGTCGCGAGTGCATCGGCAGTAACTCTTAGGCTGCAGTAGTGAGAAGACCCTTCGTCTATCAAATCCGCCTTCTCGGAGGTGACTGCAATCAACTCTGAACCCGATGGTGGAGCTCTGGCACCACCACGAGTCAGAAACAAGCTAGGAATCCTGACATGGCCTCCCATATAATGCCTCATAGGGTGCCATCGTATACTCGCCTAATAAATGACATTATAGGCAAAATTAACTCAAGGAAAATCTCTTCCAGTACCCTTGAGATCCGGGACTCATCTTGCTTGACATGTCCTCTAAAACACAATATGGTCTCTCAGGCTAACCATCTGTCTAGGATGAAACGTGCTGCAGTCACGTAGACCTGCAGGCTGTTGCGAAAGTGTTAGTAAACTTAGGATACGATCAGATACTATAGGCGGCACTCCATGTGGCAGGTCTGATCTCTTGTAGCCATATGACTTGCGTAATTTCACCAGTGTGAAAGTCATCCTCCTGACCAGAAAATGTCTTGAGCTTAGTAAGCCGATCCACTTATCACCCACAGCATCGTAAGCCAGTGATCTTCTATTGGCAAGTGAGTCACAAAATCCATCGTGATCTTGCTTCCACTTCCCACTCAGCTACCTCCAGTAAACAAGGGTAGCCACTGCTACAGTCTACGATGCTCATTGTAATGCGTGACACATGAGACATCGTGAAACAGAGTCTAGCGTGTCTCTTCATCCGCTCGATATCTACGCGATGAAGATCATGATACATCTTACGTACCACTGGTTGCCAGTAAAGAGGGTGTCTGGAATTCGAAGGATCTCCTCTCTGGAGTTTGCTAGCAGGAACCATAATCACTTTATCTAGAAATTGCCATCTGTGTGAATGGCCCAGCCCTCGTCACCCATACCATACCCGGCTATCTTTCGATCCACAATAGACATTATCTTAGCGTCCACGCCATGGGACTCAATCCCGCACTCTACTCATTAGGAAGGTGCTTAATACTAAACTCCCAAACACCACAGTCAGTTCACGAGTCTTGTAGTCAGACTGCTGCAGTCGAGCATCAACCATAAAAAAAAACTCCTCGGGAAGCCACCTTGCTTGATGCTCCGTGACTTTTCGTGAAGTGCGCCAGCCTACATTTGCCTTACCGGGATGGTATTGCAAAGTGAAGTCATAATCCTCCAAATATTCCATCCATCTGCTTTGCCTCATATTGAGGTCCGTTAGTAAAGATATACTTCAGACTTTTATGGTGCAAATACCTCGAATTGCTCACCATATAAATAGTGGCGCCATATCTTCAAGCGAGGAAACACATGGCGCGACTCCATGTCATGCGTAGGGTAATTCCTCTCGTGGTTCTTCAAGCGTTGTGAACCATGGCTACCACTCTCTCGGATCACGCCAGACACATCCCGGGTCCGTCATTCGAGTGGCATCCTATTATAAACGTGTTACCTCTGTCCTGTTAGGGACTATCGGAATAGGAGAATTTGTAGTAAGCCTTTTCAATTCTGGAATGCCTTCTCACTCCCAGTCATTCCACTTGAATTTTGACCTCTTTCCTAATCATGAAACTAGAGGCGCTCCAAGGGAAGTGCTCGGTCACCCTTGTCGAAACTCGCAATATCCCGGACCTTGAGTTCTTATGCTCAAGCTGAGTGCTTAATCCTATGAGGGTGCGAAATGCCGGCGACGTTCAGTGCAACTCAATAAAGTCTATATCCCTGTGCGGAGGTAATCCGGTAGCTCATCCGAAAAAACATCCTCGTACTCACAAACTACCCGAGATAGATCCAATTCCTGTCTCACCTCGTCCTCGAGTAGCTTATTAGCTGATATCGTATCCGCTACATACGGAGTCATGCAGCATGCGAGGTAAACATCGTACTTCCCCCTTGAAAAGTCACACGGATATTATCGTAGGTGTGTAGGCGGAAATCCTCTTACTATCGCAGTGATGGCGATTCGATTGTCTGTCACCCGATCCATTGCCCGAAATGACATGAAATCTGATATGTCCGTTACCCCGAGGTCGATGTGAGCAAAATCTTGAGATCTCTAACTCACGATCTCGACCTTACTCGATCAATCCTCACCTAGTCCCTAGGAGAACTCATGTATAACGGCTCATCAGGGTCTCTGCCGCCAAACCCGAACATCCCTGGCTTTAGATAGGCCCTTGAGAATGCGTGCACGGAATCGAAACAATATCTTAGAAGAAGATTGATTCTCCTTCCTCTTGGAAATACTACTTTTATTATCTCGGAGGCTCGATGTGTCATATACTCCCTCTTCTAAGGCGAGAGCTGTTCGACCATGAGTCCCACTCCTCCCATTATGTCGGAGGATAGTGTGCTGAAAAACCCACAGGGTTACTCATCCCTCCTGACTGCAAGTTGCCTTAGTCATTACATTGGTAGCTGACCACATTTCGCCTATGCAATAATGGCGACTCTGTGTAGGTAATATCCTTTGAACTAATCGGAAACATCGACCCACCACCATCGGGTCTCCTTCCCCCTTGAGGGCTGGAGGATAATGGGCCTCGAACCTCTGGAGGTTATAACCGACCCCCTTGGTTCCCAATTGCACCAGCTTGTGCGATGGTGGAAACAACAACACCTGCTTGCATAAGGGTAGCAGTCATAACAACAACAACCTCTATGAAGGTGCATTAGTCTAAGTAGATGGTCGTGGGTTATTGCTCATGCTACCCAGAGCATCCTCTTCCTCACTTTAGTCATCTACACGTGTTAAATAGCGATAGAGTTATCAAATTTCTATCTCGGTCTAACTAGTAGTGCACATACCTGACTAAATAATAGACTTAACATCATGAACTATACGATTCATCCCTTTTTTCATAGTGGTGCATGTGCGAACTACTAATACACATGGTTCACGAACTATCATATTCATTTGCTTTAGAACCTCACAGGTTATGTTTCTAACCTAATGTTCCATATACAATCCACCATGTATATTATTCACACAAATCACCACATATCACCTGACATGTTAAAAAGCCTGAAACACATGACACACCCAATGATGCATGATCACAGACCCGTACCCATTAGCCCTCGGTACTCGTGTGCACAGACTGCCTGATACCTATTGAGACGAGCTAGTATCGGGGACCATACTTAATGGATACCCACATTGAGCTCCCTAGGTGTGTTTCACACCCAGGCTGATCTGGTTGTGACACCCACATCTGGGAGTTCTGTTGACCAACCCTTGACCCCGCGGAATACTCGTGGATGTTGAGTAACTTGAGCCTACACCATCGATGTCCCTGCACTAGGGACCCATGATTTACTTAATCGACGAGTCTCCTTTGTACGGGGCTTTACCCAATCACAACCTATACAGTTACATGACAACACTTGTGCTTGATTATACAAAGACCACACTAGGTCCACATATGAGTAAAAATGGCCACGTAGGGTCCATTTATCCATACTCAAACATATAAGCACATGACTATAAAGTATAGTCCGCAAGAGTTTAAATTACATCACATATACAAATAAATACAACCCATATATTTACAAAATATATATATCAAGCCCGCAATCCGACTTTTTTCTCGATCAGGCCTCACAGGACGGCGTCCATTAGTAAGCGTCACACTTTGAAATGTACAAGTCCACATGACGAGGTGAATGGCGCAAATAGTGATAATCTACAAGGGCTACTCCGCTAAATTGCACATGCAATGGTCGCGCAGTAAAACACACATCCAAGTGCGACATACACATGTCTACCTGAATGTCCTGTCATGAATGAGGGCTCGACTCACCTGCATGCCCCATGTAGGCGCTCGCGAGTTCCATCACTCATTATATCATGGAAGTAATATATCTGAGTCACTCATTATTTCGTCTCACATATCATATACCGTGCGTGCTTAGATCACTAGTATTACCAATGACCCATGTATCGAGCCTCTGGCTCCATTTACCCTGATACAAGTGCCGTGGACAACAAATCCCAGTGATCAGACTCATCCACCTGACCCAGAAGTCTATATGATAAATATAACCGTGTGTCTTCTTCGGGCAATAAAACTTTTTGGATCACACCACGGGTCTCTTATACCCATGTTCAGACTTTCACACGAGGGTTAACGATCCCGCTAACCTCAGAATAACACACATTATTTATATTTATTTTTATTTTTTAAGTGAACTCTATTGGAGCGTCATCAAATCTGAGCTCACTACCCGTTTCATCAACACTGATGATGAATGACCATATCCATGCACACACACAGTATATTTGGTCTCCTATGCATATGCAATGCTAATGTCACTGAAAATTCTCATGTAACATGTATGATGCACCTTCTGTGGAACATTACAATGTCATTACTTCATGTCAAGTACCATGCAACATATATTTTAAGCATATAAGTTCCATACATTTCATGCATATTAGCATTCATCAATACATGACCAAACAAGTAATGTCATATAGCCTTCCTTATGCTAACTCATGGCAATTCACTTTAATCTGTGCTTTATAGCATGCCATGCAATGGTCATGTCAAAACCTAGCTATTCACGTCGACACAACCAAATAACCTGCACCAGGACATAGATTTTCAGCAAGGTTGTGGACACCCAAATACCTTCCACAGGAACATATGAAATCTTGATTCAATGAGCTCCATAGAGTCTAAGAACACCCAGAAAGCGAGTTCGGACTTGAAAGATATGAGTCGTCCAGTTGGAAGCCGAGCAAAGCGAGGAAATGACCCACAATGTCCCCCATGCACACACTTGGTACAAAAAACAGCTTTCAGCAAGGTTAGGGGATACAGTACCCATCCACATGCATATGGCTAGGTTCTTGACTCAATGAGCTTTCCACCTGAGTCAAGGAACACCGCGAGTTCGGACGAGACGTTATAGCCTTTTCATTCAAGCGCGGTTACTCGGCTTACACTAGAAACAATCATGATACCCGATTTGGGGTCTTAATCCATAATTTGACGTGGTTCTTTGTTCTCATTTGAATCACAGTTCTTGGGTTCTTCTCAACTATAATCACCTAAATCGTATGTCCGAAACTCAAGATATATCCAACAACCTGACTACCCAGTCGAACACAACTTAAACCCATGAACATAACTCCTCTTGAAATTGGCTTCGAGTCCATGGGGCCAGAATTTGGATAGACCTATTTCAAGGAAATATATTATCTTATAAGTCTAGTTTACTTAGAAATTAGAATTACTCAATTCAGATGAGGGATGGCAAAGTTATGGCCAAACCTCAGTCACGAGGTCTCAAAACAGAGCAGGAAAACTGCCTGAAAATAGCTCCAATTTGAATGCATATTTGAGTCCAAAGGGGTCGAAATTTGGATAGACCTAGTTCAAGGAGATATGTTCTCCTATAAGTCTAGTTTATCTAGAAATTGGAATCACTAAATTCGGATGAATGATGGCAAAGTTATGGCCAAAACTCAGTCACGGGTCGGAGGAAAAAAACTGGACAACATTCTCCACTTTGACACACATACACATGCCCTTAGATAGAAATTAAACTGAGTAGGATAAAAACCCTACCTCAATTTGCGTGATTTCCCGAGACAGAGGCCTTTTCTAGGTTTCCGTGAAAACCAAAACCTTGGACTTTGGCAAAATCTTGTGATTCCGATACCCACGCCAGAGCCTTCATTGGCAGAGGGTCTCCAACCCCGCAAAACCCCCGTGAAATCGCCTGAGAAAGGCTGCTTTTCTCTTCTCCCTCCTCTCTCTCTATCTCTCTAACGTTTGGTCCTAGACCAACTTGTGAGATATTTCTTGATTCTTTTAGATATTTCTTGTATTTATACATGAGACACGTGGCTCACATCGTGCCATGTGTCAAGCTTCCCCGGTCCGTTTTCGCCCCGAAACAATTTATTTCGTCTCGGTTTCAGTTCCATCTATATTAAATGGACATTATTTAAATATTTGACATTTTTCAAGATTTTTCTAAAAATCTCGTTTTCGGGGTCCACTCGACGCCCGTTGTCTCGAAATTCGTGAAAATCCGACTGTCTCGGAATTCAACAAAATTTGCCTGGGTGACTAGATTTCGCAAGACGATTCCAACTGTGAAGTCCGTTTCGTCATCCGAGAGCTGGAAAGAATTCCGAAAAAATTACTATTTTGCCCTTCCTATCAAAAATTCAAATTTCTAGGTTTTTCCCGAGTCTTACAGATCATGTCCAACCGCAACTAAATAGGAATTTTTCCATTTTTGGCCCAACACACGTATTTTCCTTCATACCGTAAAACCATGGAACTCTATGGGAAATAGTCCCAGATACTAAGTCCACCACCCATTTACCAAGAATGATAAATGATTTAAAACCATGCATACACACCCATTTTATGCAATGTCCCAGTGCACAAATACAAAGGAATATGTCATTGCCTATTTATATATCATGTCACATGCATGATGGATGCTACATGGAAAATTCTACTCATGCATATCACTATGCATTATTTGACAATTATATCAATTCAACATATAATTTCCAACAATCACACACCATGTCAACATATTTACGCATTACGTTACTGACATTCACAAGCAATCACCAATCAAGCAATGACTTACATTATCCTCTAGGCCAAGATGCGACATAACATGTCCACAAATAGCTACCGCATTGCCATGCAATGACCTTATTCATACACAAACACATCACATGTCAATCCATTAGAACACACAAATTGACTCCAATCAATTACTACCTCAAGCACATCACTCAATTCAAACAATGACATGCTTAAAACTCTTAGACTAATCGTGGGCATAAAGATGCCCAAAAACACACCACAATAGCCATAATATACCACATAATAGTTTCGAACTCAGTTCAGAAACTAGCCCACTAATGTTCCGAACCGACACAAACTATTAAACAAATAAGTTGTGGCAACTCTTAAAATGGACCATAAATTGAGTTATAGAGGTCCGATTTGGGTGATTCAAAAGCCTAACATCAAGTTCTCAGATAGGGATACAATTTCCTTGAATAATACTAGTCCAAATTCTCACTTTTTCCTAGCCGAAAAGCAGTCCCAAAAAACTTGACCATAGGCTTTACAAATAGGGCAACCTATGGCAGTCCTGGAAAATGAACCATAACTTGGGTTATAGATGTCCAATTTGGGTGATTCAAAAGCCTAACATCAAGTTCTCAGATAGGGCTACAATTTTCATGAAGGATAATAGTCAAAATTATCCTTTTTTCTAACCGAAAATCATCCCCAAAAACTGGACATCATATAGGATCAAAATAGGGCACTATTCTCATAACCCATTAATTTGCCAAACAGCCCTTTAGGGAAAAAAAAGGGCCAAACAGTCCCTTAGGGGATTAAAACTCAACTAAACAGCCCCTGGAATGGAAAATAAACCAAAGAAGGATCCTTACCTCTTGGAGCGTAGAAGAAACTCTAGGAAGTCCCATGGACACTTCCTAAACCCGAAACCTTTAATTTCCCGAACTCATCGCTTGAATCCTCGGTGAAATCTTGTGTTTTCGGTACCCACACGTAGCCCTCGTCGAGTAGATGAACTTTCGTTCTTGGCCCGACGAATTCCGATCGACGGAACTCCGTGGATCAAAGAGAAAAGTTTTCATTTTTTTTTCTTTTCTCTCCCTCTCTCACAATACCTCTCACGTTTTTCTCCAACCCAAAAATGGGAGATCCTACAAATGAGATTTTTTTTACTTCTTTTATACTTTGGATATGTGGCTCACGTCGCGTCAAGTGTCCCCCTTTGCTCGAATCCGTTTTTGTCCTGAAATAATTTATTTTGTCTCGTTTCAAGTTCAAATTATCTTATACGAACTTTCTTTAAATTATTATCCAACTTCCAAATTATTTTTCAAAAATCTCGTTTTATTTTGAATCCGTCGGACACGAGTCATAGAAAAATGTGAAAATTTGGTATGCCGAGTCGACGAAATTTATTTGGGAGTAACTAGATTTCGTGGGCGATTCGGAGTGATGAAGTTCTTTTAAGTCATCAAGATCTATAAATTTCCATATTTTTATCCGTCTTATGGCGATAAATTACTTGTTTTACAATTTTTTTAGAAAATTTGAACTTTTCGGGATTTTACATATATGGAAGAAAAAAAAAAAAACTAGCGATTAATTTTCAAGAATATGTTTCTTCTCCACATTTGTGACGCCCCAATAGGGGTCCATTGACGACCGTCGACTGCGAAATACTAGAGTGGATGTCGGGTAACGACGCCACTCATGTAGCTGGGCGTCTCCTTTTTGTACGGGAGCTGCCCGTGGTACAAAACTGTCCCGACAATTTGCGACCACCCACAGGGTCCACATGCGACTAAATTAATGGCCATTTGGGCCCCTGCATTAATACCCACAAAATACATCAACTATATACAATAGTTAAAGAGTTAATAAATCACTCTTAATCCGACATATATTAAAATGTACCATTCCTAATACATGTTATACAAAAGTCTCTACCAAAGCCCGCGGCTTCGGCTTTCTTCCTAAATGTGACTCTAGTGGCGTCGTCATCTGTACACTCCACATTACTGAAATGGTGATCCTCGGCGGGGGTGAGCAAAGCCAGTAGATATAATTTCACACGTGGGTTACTCGCTGGGTCGCAGCGTGCCATGACCAAACCAGTGTCCGTAAATTACGTGAGCCTCTTTCGAATGTACGCGACGATCCCATGTCTGAGTCCCTCACCTCACATATGCCTAAGCGAATGCGAGTAAAATATCCGAGTTTTCAAAACAAAAGCTTTTGTTCTCGAAAACTTGCTACAAGATTCGGTAAAATATTGAATTTGCTCTCGGCGAATTGCTAGATAACGCTCACGAGCAGTCATGGTCCTCATTCGAGTGATACGTTGGGCTGACTCTCGAGGCAATTCTCGGAAAAATCTTCCTTGGAAATTCCTTCACCCAAAACATTTTTGTTTTCTTTGATTTCATGTCATGCACTCACTCTTAATGATACAGGGTCTTGCAGGTGCATGGAATGCGTGATGCGATCGACAACTCATGCTAAAATATAAAACATGTATATACTAACATAATTAATCCACATAAATCATGTTATGCAAATTCACAATCAATAACACCAAAATTAGCTCACATTGGCTAATTAACAAACACAAACAATTCATTTTGAATCACTCAACATCATAAAAATCACACCAAAAATCACGTCACTATTCGATGAGCGAGTGAGCCCTCGGGTTAGCCTTTGTTCACCACCCACAACAATGAGGATTTTCTCCACGCTCGGCTCAAATGTTTTGGGGCCAGAAAACAGCTAATCCAAGCCTCGAACATCTGACCATTTACATGGCTCTTAGCGAAGAATAACCTTAGTAGGAAAAGATCGCACCTCTTGGAGTTGTTGGAGCTTCAAAAATCGGTACCCACGCATAGCCCTGCCGTGGTCGACTTTGGTTCTTGCTCAGTCGAGCAAGCCAGTCGGCTGACGCAAATCTAGAGAGGGGAGCTCGCCTGCCTGCAAGCTCTGAAATCCCTGCACTGGCGCTCACGCCGATTTTGTCTCAAAATGAAGAAGATGAACACTATTTACATTTTGTCTCATTCTCATTAACATTTCCAAATATTCCCATCATGTCCCTTCATCTTGATTTTTGACACTTGGCACAATCTCAGTCATTCATCTCCATCATCTCTCTAATCATGCAATATGTGTCACATGAGTACATGTAGTGGGTGACTTTTGTCACATCACATGTCTCTGAGCTTCGTTTTTCTGACTTTTGGGCACGGTGCCTCGAAAAGCGTGAAATTAAGTATCTGAATTGATGAAATTCGACCGTGGTAGCTAGATTTCCGCGAGGCGATTCCAACGGTGAAATCAGTTTAGTCATCAGAGATAGAAAAATTTCGGGTTTTTAAGGAGCATGGCTTAATTTCTGGGTAGAAAATTGGAATTTTCTCGGGTCTTACACACGCACACACACACTTTTATTAGATGACAAAGCAAGTGCTCAAAGTCTTCCCACTGATATTATGTCTGACGGGGGTAGAATCATAATTTTCAACCCATGATTAATTTACAATGTGTTTAAATTAAACCAAGTATTATTATTATTATTTTGTAATTAATTTACAATGTGTTTAAATTAAACCAAGTATTATTATTATTATTTTGTAAGGAAAGTATTATTATTAAAGAATCAAAAGCAATGGGAGAAAATGAAATAAAAAAAAATGGGGAGAAAATCTTTGAAAGCGAACCAAATCTTATGTACAGACTTTAGGAGAAAAAGTCTCCCACATGATTAACACATCGGTCTTATCTTTGACGCTTTCCTCAGAAGTTGAAATTTTGAAAACCGATGGATTTTCCTAAAAAAACATGGAGGGTGTAGAAAAAAAAAATATCTGTAGGGGGTGAGAGAATAAGAGAAAAAAAAAAAGAATGATAAGCGAGGAGGGTGTATTGCGCGTCTCAGGTCGGAGGAGTCGACTCTTCTACCCATAAGGAAACGAAATAAAGAAGAGACTTGGGTTTTGTGTTTGGTGAGCTATAGTTGATGGCCTACCATGCCGCGTGAGATGTTTGGCGGGAGTGAATGCAGGTCACATAAAGTGGCCGGATTGAATTTGTGAGACCAGAGTCCACTTTAAGTCAAATTTTTGAAGAATTTGATTTTAAAATTTAAGGTTATAAGAAAATTGGGTTAACTGGAAAGATTTAAATAATCAAATAAGCGGATAACTTTAAATCTGAAAAGCCAAGATCTCAAATATGTGTACATAGCATGTTTTAATTTATTTTATATAAGGAACATACTGATGGATTCGCGGTAGGATTAAATGCTGTGCGAAACAAGCGAGAAAATTAATAGGAAGGTCTTCCCTCACTTATTTATGATACGGGTACAATGGGAATCTAAAAGTTATCGAATAGTGAGGGGCCTGCGCTTTTATAACGCTATAATGACTCTTGATATGCCCTCCGTATGACGATAATCAATGTCATTAGACACATAATAATGTACGGATTCATACGTTCGATTCATTGTACCTTATGAGGGTTTAAATGCCCTGATTCATTGTACCTTATGAGGGTTTTAATGCCCCTTCGCATTCCTTTATTATCTCAATAACTATGACCTTTGGTCTGCTTTATAAAATTAAAAACGACAATTAAAGTACGTCCACCTTATAGTTGGAATTATTCCAACATTCTCCCACTTGGAGGACTTTAATTGGTTTTTTATGTAAGAAAATAAGTTTGATAAAAAATAATCAGACCAAAAGCAAACTTTACGTGGCCACATATAAACATAGTTATTGAGATAAGTACCTAACAATCTGGTCGATAAAACAATAGCCGAGCATGGCGATTATCATGTCATTTAGCGACCTGAAATCGACCATATTCCGCGAATAGTAGTGAAGTTATTGACATAGATCACGTATGGCCGATTAATAGTGTAGCAAGCGAATGTGCTACATCTTATCAGTCCTCTATATGATTTCTTTATAAAAGAAATCCTTTAAGAAAATCCATATGTATATCTCTTGATATTGAAATAACCAGATAGTGTTGTTCTGGAGATATACCATACTTGAAATAACACTATTTTCAAGTATAAATAAATATAAAATTCATGGCAAAATATAATATTGAATATCAATATTATTCATCATATGTAATACAACACATGACAAAATAAATAACACCCACTAACTAAGTACATCAAAGGACTTTATAATGCCCATGTTAAAAACACATCTACGGAAGGTAATAGGTGCAAGTCCACTTGGTCGAAAAGGATCGGCTAACATGTTAGTGGTGTCAATGTGCTCCACACCATGATATCTTCATTTGACAAGATCCCTTCTTGTGTGAGATACTTTAGCTCGATGTGCCAGACACGAACTTTTATTGTTCTTTGAAAGAACAGCGACATTATTGTCCTGAAGATCTTTATAGGTCGAGATATGGAATCGACAACAGTAACCCGTAAATGAAGTTCTTTAACCAAGAATTGCACGAGAGTAGCAACATAACAACAAATGACAGGCTCGGCTTGCATAGTAGAAGAAACAAGAAGGATTTGTTTGACACTCTTTGACAATAGCTCCCCCTGCCATCCATAAAAATGTATCACGAAGTTGATTTGGATCATGCGGCGAACATCCTGAAAATGCGAATCTGTGTAACCTAATACTTGAGTTTTCCATTTTTTACGTAAACAATCATGTAATCTTTTTGTTCGTTGCAAGTATCTGAAACTTTCTTTCGCAGCTGACCCGATGCGCTGTCGAAGATTAGAAAGATATACGACCAGGGAACTCCCTTTATAAAAAAAGGCTATGTCGAGGCCTTGTCGCGAAACTTGAGCATACATGAGACTACCAACGGCACTTTCGCATATGATATTCTCCATTGATTTTCTTTTGAAATCATTGCTAGGACATTGACTTTTACGAGGTTGTCACCTTTTACAAGCTGGCCTTCTCGACCTTGCAAGTCTACATGTTAAATCGTTTAGAAAATTTTCGATCAACATAAACGCGAACTGATCGACAAATTCACGAGATCACATCCTATGAATCTCAATGCCAAGAACAAATGACGCCTCACCAAGATCTTTCGTTTCAAAGTCTTGCTGGATATGGGGAAGACTTTAGTTTCATTTAGAAGATTAACATCATTCTTGTGGCTTGAGTATCATCGACATAGAGAGCAGGAAAATAAATTTACTTCCATTTGGTCTTAAGATAATCACGAGTGGTCCGCCCCTTATTCTCGACAAAACTAAGAGTTATCACTTCATCAAACTTTAAGTACTCTTTTGTTTGGGCTTTGTTTCAAGCCATAAATGGATTTCATCGGTTTACACCAGTGTTTCCCTTACTATTTTCTCAAAACCTTGATTTGCTTCATGTAAATAGTTTCTCATAAATCGCCGTTTGGAATGCGGTTTCTTGACCATCGATGAAGTTAAAACAAATGTGCAGTTAAAAGCCATAATAATTCTAAATGAATCCTTACTTGGAAGCTAGTGAGAAGGTTTTAGTATAATCAATACCTTCCTTTTGAGTAAAACCCTTAGCTATCAATCTAGCCTTGAATCTCTCGATCCTTCCTTGAGAATCCTTCTTGGTTTTGTATACCCATTTACAACCTATGGGTTAACAACCAGTAGGTAAGTCCACAAGTTCCCAGACACCATTGTGGTCCATGGAAGCAATCTCATCTTGCATAGCATTGACCCACATATTTGATTGTGGACAAGTAACTGCATCTTTATAGGTCATTGGGTCACGGCGGACGATATCAAATCATGTTCTCAGATAAACTACATAATCGATGCAGGTGCAGATTTCTGGTTCTAGTTGACTTTCAGGAAGCTATCACTGGTTCTTGTGGTTGAACAACTACCTCACATCCTGTGGATCAATTGCGTCGATCACCACATCCAGGATTGCCTCACGAGTGAGCAATGGAAGAGGTTCCCACCAGATCTTGCTCTCAGGATAAAGGTAATGAAACAAGCTGTCCTCTGCTTTCAGTTCTTTTAGAAGAAGAGGGACTTGAGAGTTAGGAAAATCAGCTACCTTCGAGTTCCAAAAATTTTTTCCGTAAGAGACTCGACAATTCTCTGTCATGAGTAGGATTATAGAATTTTTAGCCTTTAGAATGATCAGGATCTTGATGAGTAACACCGTACAGTTACGGATCAAGTTTCTTTCACATGGGTTATAAAGTCTAACCTCGAATTTGGACATCCCAGGCAAAATAATTTAGGCTAAGCTTTCTCTTGGTCCATAATTAAAAAGGTGTTTTAGAACTGATTTCTTTAGGAACTACATTGAGGATATAATTAAGCGATTTTGATTGCTTCACCCCCCAGATATTCGGGAAGATTAGACTACTCATAATACTCCCTCATCATATCCTTAAGGGTGCGGTGCCTTCGGACACACCATTTTGTTGGAGACTCTAGGCATGGTGTGCGAGCAATTATTCCTGATCTTGCAAGTATTTTGCAAAGGCCACAGAAATATGTTGACCTACATCCCCATGTCTACCATAATACTCTCCACCACTATCAGATCTCACAATCTTAATGACTTTTCCTAATTATTTCTCAACCTCAAGTTTAAACACTTTAAATTTATCTAGAGCATCTAATTTCTCTTTAATCAAATAAAGATAACCATAACGAGAAAAATCATCGATGAAAGTGAGAAAATACCTAGAGCCACATATAGTAGTGGAATAAGGACCACTAATATCAGTATGAACAATCTCCAGCAAATCACTACTACGACTTGCTCCTTTATTTTTAGCCTTGGAAAGTTTTCCTCCTAATCTGATCCACCTGAATCTCCATATCCTCCAAATCGAGATGGCAATATGTCATTTTTGATCAACCGTTCAACTCTTTCTCTCGATATATGACCTAAACGTTTATGCCACAACATGAAAGACCTCTCTTGGATTCGTGATCTCTTGGATGTTGCTTTATCAATATGCAAAATGTATTCACCATTCACTACCAAAGATAATTGACATAAACCATCAATCAAAACACCATAGCCAATATTGGTAGAATTAATTGATAAATTGACTCCCGAGTACCAGAATCACCTGATATCAAGTTTGTCTAAAAGATGTTGAAAATCAAATTCCTCTAAAGGATGGTACATAAATGTATTATTCGAACTAAGTAAATCCTAACTCCAATTTAAACTAACATCTCGATAAAAGCCACTTGAAACTGACGTGGTAAGCGACTCTAAGTGTCGCTACGACTCTTTCGGACTCGCTTGTTTGTGAATCCCTGCAAGGTGAAAGCAACATGATTAGTTGCCCCACTATCAAGCCACCAAGAATTTGATGGAACATTTTCTAAATTGGATTCAAAACAAACATGAGCTAGGGGATTACCTTTAGCCTTATCTTGCTTTTCTAGCAAAACCTTGAATTTTAGACAATCCTTTTTCATATGGCCTATTTTCTTGCAAAAATAACACTTGATTGGCTTCTTCATGCCATTATTAGGTTTAAAATTTCCACCATGCTTAACAAAATCCTTACCCTTATGAGAAGTATGATGCATAGGCCTAGGGTTTGGTTTGGGATGAGAATCTTTTGTCAGCGATAGCTAAACCCTCCTTTGAGTTTCTTTTCTTCCACATCACACTTAGAAATCGGTTCTGTGAATTCGACTTTCATTTTGAGTATTAAAAGCGGAGTCTTAAGTTGGCTAAACTTGGGAGGCAAAAAATTGAGGGTATAGTTAATGATAAAAGCGCAATAGGGAATAGGAATCTCAAAAGATTTTAGCTTATCCCTTACACCAATCATCCCTAAAATATATGCTCTAACCCCATCAGCACTATTATAACACATACTAGTCAATTTGCTCATCAGGGTTCCTACCTCAGCATTTTTATTAATCTTATGCCTTTCTGCCACATCAGCGAGAAACACGCTGGCATCCGTAGTCTCGGGTAGACCACTCATGAGATGTTCGGGAATAGTCCCTTGTATAGCTAATGAGTGAGGCAGTGGGTCGCTCCTGCAGCAAAAATAGTCTTTTTAAGCGACGTTTTAGTATCGATGGAATCTGCGGGTTTGCCTCGTAAGGCTATATTAATGTCGGCTATTCCTAAAGCAAAATCTATCTACTTTTTCCACTCTTTGTAATTGTTACCAGTCAAGATCTCTATGGTAACCATGTTGTTGTTCAGAAGTGCTTGATGATGAAATATCTCACAAACAATTGGTTCATAAACATGTTATAAAATTTGAACCATAAAGGTCGATGAAAAGAAATTAAGTTGTATCATTACATAATCACCTTTGGGCAGAAAATGTAACATACAATGCACTCTTTTACATTATTGCGTTTACAAAAGAATTTCGGTTCGTTAAAAAAATATCACCTTTGGGCAGATAAATTTTAAAAAAACCAAAACACTCTTGCCTTTATGCAATAACACATCTCTAAGCACCTTAAAATACATAAACATCACCCTTGGGCAGATGAATATGTATAATAAGTAGAGACAATTCCTATAAACCATAAAGGAAAAAATAATTCATATCATCCCTTCAATTGGCCACTTTGGTGACACAATAAAAATTACAAATTATCCTCTCAGGCAAATCCAATGACACACCAGCGCTAGGAGCGGGCATGCGAGCCACTCCACGAGAAATCCCAATAGATTTACCTCCTAGCGACTAGAAATTCCTATGAAGCGAAGCCGTATTGCTTGCTAAACCTCCTATAAAAATTTTTCTTTTACTTATGACTTAGGATTTGGTAAAATCTTAGCAGCGGAAAACTTCGGCAGCATGGCCAGTTTGCCACGTAGTCTAATTCCCCGAATCCACAATATGCATCCAATTTACCTTTATATCAAATATGGCCAACTTGACATACCAACACATTCTCCGCAAAGAACTACTCTATGTACATACATATGTTCCATTATACATATTGAAAGTCTTTTTCTTACATAATATTCTTAATTTCTGACACTTCTGATGTCGGGGCCAAAATCTATTTATTAACCAGTGTCTTGCGTCTTTGTACTGGAAAATAGTTTTAAATACAAAATAATGAGCTAAAAGCGAGCTCGGTGAGTGTATGCTTTCATAAAATGTTTTGCTTTTCGGGAACATCTCAAAATGTAAAACTCTGCTTTTACAAATATTTTCCGAGAAGCTTTATTTTGCTGCTTGCTTTAAAGTTTCTAAAACTTTTCTTCCTTCCCTTGCTTTTGTACTTGCTTGCTTTTGTTTGCTTTTCTTTAAAAGCTTGTAAAACTTTATTGCTTGCTTGCTTAGAAGGTTTATAACACTTACTCAAATTTTCTCTTTAGCACAACATAACTTTACTCTTTGCTTGAAAAGTTTGCCAAAACGCTCCGCGAACCTTTGCTTTAAAAAGTTTCTCGAAACATTTTCATAAGCGGGCTGGCTCAATAGCATGCTTTGAAAATAAAGCGGGAGCTGAGCTGTGGATTTGCTTTAAAATCTGCATGGGAGGCTTGTTTCAGCCGTCCGTTTTGAAATCTAAGCGGGAGCTGCGGAGCTCAGCCGTTTGCTTTAAAACTCTCCGGGAGCGCAAGAATGACGAGGCAATGGTTGATTTTCAAGCGTATATCATGCTCATAAAGCATCAACCACTTCGGAACTTTATTTTTGCTTGCTATACCTAGTGAACAGGGAACATGCTGGCCGTCTTGGAGTGGAGAGGACCTTTGTCGCGTCTTTTTCACCGTGAATATGGTGGAATTGACACCGTGTAAGCCATCACCATAATTTAGTTAGAGCTCGTGTTCGATCGCGTGTCACCCGCAGTAATAGCCCAGCACTTAAGAACCTATTTTTTCCATGAAACATTCTTTTTCTTGCTTGCTCTTTGAAAAATGGTTTTACAACTTGAAACCATTTGCTTGCTTGAAAAATGGTTTAATAATTCAAAACCATTTACTTTCATTTCCATCATGGCTTAAATCAAAACCATTTGCTTACTTTTCAATTATGGTTTAAATCGAAACCATTTGCTTGCTTTTCAATTATGGTTTAAATCAAACCCATTTGCTTTCTTTTCAATTATGGCTTAAATCAAAACCATTTGCTTGCTTTTCAATTATGGTTTAAATCAAAACCATTCTTGCTTTAAACTAAAGGTATGATTGGATGCGTAGAACCATTACATGCTTTCTAAACTCATTGCTTGCTTCTTTAAAATGGTTTGCGATCAAAGCGTGAAATCTGAGTGCAAAACAGTTTATAATAATAATAATAATACACTAGTATTTGGAAAATGAGTTTAGAAACGCTCGCTCTTTCAACTAGCTGGCTGAGAGCACGAGTTCCACCTTTCCCGCCTTTACTTTTTAACCTACACACTCAACCGAATACGACGACAAATTAATCGCCTATGTAATCACATAAATTAACTTACTCCTTATACTTAATCACTATCTCTTTGTACTCTTTTAAAGCTAAGGTGCTAAGGGTTCTATTCCAACTGGAATCACTGATTGATTCTGAGGCTTCAGGGTGCGTCAGGCTTGGCGGAATTTACTCTATGTCAAAGCGGAACGAATTTGAAGCATGCATGGCCCTTTGAGTGAATTTTAGGCCATAGGATCGGAGATTGACGATGCCTATTTCTTTAGGTTTGGTTCTCCTTGAAGTCTAGTTTAAGTAGCCCCTTGAATCACTCAAATCGGATGAAATGAGCAAGAGTTATGGCTAAAATACAAGCGGTCGAAATAGGAAGCCTTGACCGGGGTGTGGGTGCACCACGAACATGTCTGGGTACACTTTGGCCTACGGTGGGGTGTCACCAGAGTACACCTATGTCTTGGAGTGCACCTTCGAAATTGCCCAGTTATGCTTTTTGCCACTTTTGCTACCCGTTAACGTCATCTGACATAGTTCATATCTGCTCGAAAATTTCATTAGATTAAATGCATTTCCATGGCTTGCGAATTGGTCTTTATGGAACCTCGAAAACACTTAGGTGAAAATCGAGAACACTACCTAAGGTCCACCCGATTCTTTATCGAAATACATAATTTTTGATGATTCGAGTACTTTACTTTACACCACGATTGGGTTTTACTCTCCTGACTGACAATTCAAAGGTTTGTGTGATCTTTACACAAAACTGGAGCCAGGTAACTATTCTCCTTACCAAGTGTGGGGTCCACACCCTTCGTGACCACGGGGTGCCCTTGGTGGCGCATTTGTGGGTGCCACCGTAACCAGCTGGGTGCCGCCGGTGGGTCCCGCTCCACGAATATCATGCCACTGCCAGGCATTTTCTTTCGCCAGTAGAGGCTGAACCCGGGACCGAGGGGCAAGGTCGATGGGGAGACATCTGCACTACCCATTGAGCTAGTAGCTGGGTTGGTAGTAAGATGCTGTTAGTGCTACTTCCCCGGTCTGAGTTAATGCGACCAGCTTTGAAAGAGGCATGTCGCTGCGTGATGGTTCCGCTGGCATCGGTGAAGAATTGAACTTGATGAGCGCTGACTTTTCCGTATGATCACCGAAAAAGTGTGAATTTTCCTGATAAAGGCCTTTATTGTGAGACCACCGCCGCTTCGTGACCACCTCGTGGGTACCGCCGGGGGCTTAAGGTCGATGGGGGCATCTACTACTTGCAGGCCCGAGCTAATGCTTCGGTTGGTACCAATGCTTCCCATTGAACAAGCACACTGGAGTCTGGGTTCGAATCTGCGGGGAGGCGAAAGGGGCTCGAGTGGGAATGAGGATATCATGGTGAGAACTGGCGCAGAGAGATGCCATGAGGTGGGGTCCGCGAAGGGTGGGGGTCTCACACTGAACAGAATCCGATTACCACGTAGTTCTGAAATGAACATGCGATTTTTGGACTTCTCCCTCACTCCATGCTTCTTCCTCTTCCTCTCCTTACTCTCTTGCTTCTCAAAGCGGGTGAAGGCTACAACCTTTTGGAGACAAAATATGATTTTGGCTTTTGTTTTTTTCCCATTTCTATATTTTAACATTTCCCTTTAATTGCAATTGTACATAAATCTCTTTAATATTACCCAATACCAACTTTTGAAATTCACTCCTTATGGCCGTCTAACCAATGATTTTGCTTTTCATAATCTTTTTCTTGAAATGACAATTGTCTTGCTTGGTTTTAATCTCACAATAATTCAGAGTTCCATAAATTATCATTTTCCTACTTTAGTCTCCAAAATGTGATATGACACTTGGTACTCTTATACGCTACTCGGTATCGTATCTTGTCTGTTTCTCGGGACGAGCGTTAAGCATTATCGTAAACTCCTTTATGAGATTTTTGTAACCATATATATAAACATTTATGAACATAAGAAATTAAGTTGATCCTTTTAGACCGGATGGCTAAGCAAGCGATATTGTACCAAAGCGAGGTTCGGGTTAGAATCACCTGACAGATTATGGTTTAATATTTTTTCTTTGAGCAAAAAAATTAAGGACCCCGAGGATTCGAACCAGCGACCTTTCATCCCGGCTTGATATTGCCTTGAAACCACTCGACAAATGGTTTATTGATTTTTAATGATCTTAATAAATATTTACTGCAGAAATCAAGCCAATCCTTTGAAAATAAAGCCTGTTATTTTCCTGTTATGCACCTGCCAAAGAAAATGCCAGTACCTTATTGCGTGAAGGTGCTCTGAAAATACCGCTCCTTTGTTTTTTTTTTTTTTTTTGAAAAAATTCCGCTTTAGCCATTTGGCCATTCCAATGGGCGTCTCAAACAATCAAAATACAGCTTGATCAAAACAATAAATTTCAATTTGTTAATCAAGAATCGGAGTAGAACATAATTCGATAATATATACATAATGAATTAAGCGTACATGCCGCAACATATTTGATTTACTTTCCACGTGCAAATGTAAGATTTAAATAATCAAATAGAGTGGATAACTTTAAATGCGAAAAGCGAGATCTGAATATGTGTGCATAGCATGTTTAATTTATTTTTAGATAAAAATTTATACACATTGATAGATTCGTAGTAAGAAATTCATCTTTGTGCGTGCCGAGAAATTAATAGGAAGGTCTTCCTCAACATTTACGTCACGAATCTGATGGGAATCTAAAAGTTATCGGGAATAGTGAGGGGACCTGGCCTTTATAACCTTATGTGATGTTTGATATGCCCTCCCCATATGGCGGTAATCAATGTCATTAGATTACACACTTAATAATATGCGGATTCATACATTCGATTCATTTATCTGTATGAGGGGTTTGAATGTCCCGATTCATTGTACCTTATGAGGAATTTGAAAACCCCTTCGCATTCTTTATTATCTCGATACTTATGACCCTTTTCAGTGCACTTTATAAAATTAACAATGACAATTAAAATGCGTCCACCTTATAGTTGGAATTATTCGACATAACTTGAATACGATCCATTTTGATTTGTGGCTAATGTGGGTTTGGTCCAAATTAATCTAAAATTTTTATTTAATTTTTTTAAGTAATTAGTTTAATAATTAAGATTTCTAATGATTGATCTATAAAATTCGATGTTTTGGCTATCTATTTTTCTAATATATAGGATTTTAAAAATTATTATTTTTATAATATATGATTAATATATTAGACTTTGTTGTTTAATATAAAAGTAATTCAATTTTAGAAAATATATATATATATATATAGACCTTTCTTTCAAAATATTCATAAAAATAATATTTTTGCTTTTTAAAACTGCATTCACCAATTACAATTTTAAAAATTAACTTAAAATCATATTTACCAAATGCGGTTTTGAAAATTAACTTTAAAACTACAATTGTTGCATCTGATATTTAAAAAGCTAAAAAATTATTTTTATGAATATTTTAAAAATAAGTCTATAAACTGAAAATTAATTTGATTTGTCAAAGGAAGCACATGACACGGTCAAAAAGTGAATAATTCTCCCCCTAAAATATAACAAGTTAGGGGGTGGAACGAATTTGAGGAAATCTTGGAACTTTCATTGATTGCTACCTTCTAATTCTCAATTATGGGGATAATTTCAATGCATACATTGAAATCTCAGAACATATATTATATATATACAAAATAAAAAAGGTGATAAGATTTATTGTGAATCATGAAAGACAATTGTGATATTCTCATAAATGTTGTCTGAAATTGTGGCAGAGAAAATCTAATTTTTAAAAATGTGAAATGGCAATTTTGGCAAAAATCGAGGCCCACTACGAATCTCTTGGATGACGAAGCGAACCCCGTCGTTGGAATCGTCCCAACGAAATCTAAGTAGCATGTTGAATTTCGTCGAATTACGAGACCGGTCGAATTTGCTTGGCGTTTTCGGGCAATGAGGCGTAATCACGGGACAACAGCGTATTTTGAGGTGGCTCTGGCGTGCCATGTGTCGGGTCTTGAGAATGGAGTCAACTTGAGGCTCAAGGTGGGGCCATGGACATGTGGCGTCTCTCTTAATTGGAGGAAAATCCAAAGTTGGTGGATTAAATGGATAAGGTAATCCTCTAAACCCGATGATAAGCAGTGAGTGTCAGGGGGAATAAAATGAAAAAAGGAGAACGCTTCTCATTTTGGTGCTCCAACGTGCGATGAAGGGGTTTTCAAATTACAGAGAAGGCTCAGCTTCTCTCCTAGATTTCCACCGCTAGGCCGAGTCGATTCGTGTCGGGACGAAGCAAAGTTGTTACTGCGGCTGCGGGGGCTACGGGTGGGCGGTTTTGGGGGAGTTTCGGCATTTCCGGAGGAAGGTAGAGGTCTTCTCTGCTCGGTTATTTTTTGGTTTTTAAGAGCGCGTAGATGATTTGGTTGATTTGAGGTCGTGAGTGGTCGTTTGATCGGTCCCAAAACTTGGGATTGAATTGTCGGAATATTTGGACCCCGTTTTGGACAGTTTAGGGATTGTTTGGGTGGTTTGTGTGATAATTTATGCAATAAATTATGGTTTGGGTGTTGTTGAAATTTGGAAATGACCATGGATTTCGGTTGCACAAATTGGGCCCGATGCTAGGTGAAGAGGGTTGTCCACGGATTAGCCCACTTTGCTCATTTAGAAATTTATTAAGCAGTCCGAGTTTGTAAAGTTAAGATGAAAATGGTCATGTATTTGGCAAATATTCTTTGAAATGAATGACTTGAATTGTGTTGAAAGAAATTGTTAAAGCATGAAAATTAAATGTGTTAACATGAGTGTTTGAATTATATGAAATATAATTGTGTAAGAGCCATTGGAATTAAGTTGGATTGTTGATTAGCTGGCCGGTAATTTTGATGTGTGTGCTATGAATTAAATACTTGTGTAGTATGTATGTAAATTTTGTTAATATATGCATAATTGATATATTGGCATGTGTGGTTGGAAATGGCATGTCACGTTTAATATGCAGGAACAACTAGAAAATTAGGTGTGAGTGCATGGCATGAAAGAGTAAAATGTAAGAGGAATGGTTGTGAAGAGGAATTTCAAGGAAAATTTTAGAAGAATTGCCTTTGAGAGTGGTCAACGGTTCATCTTGGAGGTGACCCATGGTATTTGAGGAAAAAATGATCCGGCAATTAAGCCTCGGAGGGTAATCGATATGTTCTGGGAAACTGGTAGTCACGTTTTCGAGAACAAAAAAAACTTTTGTTTTCAAAACGATGTTTTTCTCGCATTTGGCTTAGGCATGTGTGAGGGAGTCGGTGAGGACTTAAGACATGGGATTGGGCATGTAGACATTCAAGTAGGATCATGTATTTGCTTGAATGTGTTTATATTGAATCATTGCATGTGCACTTAGGTGGGGAGTAACCCATGTAGGAGATTATCGCTACTGGGCATTGCTCACCCTGTCGAGGGATCATTATTTCAAGTACAGGGAGTGTTCGGGAAGACGGTGCTCATGAGAGGCCGCTTTGAGAAGAAAGCTGACATGTGGCTTTGGTATTTATTTTGTAAAACATGTATTAAAATTCTAAGATTTAATATATGTTGTATTAAGAGTGATGTAATCAACTCTTGAACTACATCAATATAGTTAGAATTTAGATTTTTGGTGAGTATTGATATATGAGCCCAAGTGGCCATTTTTACTCATGTATGGGTCTCATGATATGAGACATAGGTTTTTCGCGGGTTGACGGGTTGTGAACGAGACACCCCGGGAATTGAGGCGTCACAGCTTGGTATCAGAGCTTAGGTAAACGATTACCTTGGGAGCTCGGTGGGTGTGTTTATAAGTATGGTTACGATGCAGCCACGGCTTGGTATCGGGCATAGAAGTATACGAGGACTGAGGCGTGAGGGACTTGGGCTTAGGCCATGGTCATAAGGTGTAAGAGCGTGACAACTTGGTATAGCTCGATGTTGTATACTAGAGTTATAGCTTAGTATCAGTAAGTTAGGTACACGATTTACCTAGGACTTGATGGGAAACGGGTTAGATCATGCATCCTTTGTGCATTTTGATGAATGAATTGTGATGTGTGTTGTTTTTGTTGTGTGAATTGTATGCTTGGTGAATAGCATATAGGAAAAGTGTTGAACACTAGGGTTTGAGGTTTAAGGTTTGTTTGAGGAATTTTGGGCAGAATGGCCTAGAAATAAAACGAAAAAAATAATAATTTTACGGGCGGTTGCTCGAGTTTTGAACATGAGCCGGATCGGTTTGTGGAATGTTGGGAAAATAATTCCCGGTTTACACTGAAAAAGTTGAATAAAGCTCTTAAAATTTTTGAGTTGTATAAATAGCAATGGTCTAGGCTACTGCATCATAAGAGTAGCAGGGAGGCTACTGGAGGAATAAAAAAAAAAATGTGTTGAGGAAAAATTTTTTTTCTGAGGTTTTACAGTATGTAAAACAGGAAAATAAATAAATAAAATAAATTATAATGAATTTATTTGGTTTGCGAAACTTATGATATATATATATATATATATATATATATATATATATATATATAGCATATATATATATATATTTTTTTTTTTTTTTTTTTTTTTTTTTTTTGTGGTCTTCACGGTGGTTGGAGCGAGGAAAAGCGTCTGAAAACTAGAGTGGGTTCTTTGCCCGTTTCATTTTGTGTTGGGTGGCGATATAGCAAATTGTCATTGACACGGAATTTAGTTTAGCGTGGCCCGAGGAGACCACGATCACGGTATGACCTGCGACGCCTGGCGCCGTGGCATTCTTGACTTTGCTTGGCGTGGGTGACGGCGGCGGTGCGCGGCGTGCGCCAGCTGGCCGTGGGGTGTCGTGTCTGAAGCGGTTGTATCGTGACGGGAGGGGAAGGCACGGTGTCGCGACACGATGCGCCCGAGGGGCTGCGATATAAGCGCGGCGGCGCCTGCTGACACCGCGGCGAGTGGCGTGACACGATCTGCGAAGTGCTCACGACCGCGGTCGCGTAGCGCGCGAGGCATAGGTTGTATTGTGACTGGAATTTTGTGTCACGGCCCGAGAGGACGCGTCTGGCGAGGCCCCGAAGCGGCTGCGAGTAGCGGCGACATAGCGAGACATAACTGCGTGCAGTGAATGGGGCCCGCGACCGCGAGCGCCCGGCACAAGGAACCAATCACGAGGCCGGCGTCGCGTGGGCCTAGGTCCTTTGGGTGTGCACCACCAATGCGCTTGACCCGAGTTTGACTGGTCTGCTTGTTTTGAGTAATTGTTCATGGACACTGTTCATGAACATTGTTCACGGGGTTTTAAAAATAAAATAAAATAAATTTTTTTTGTTGCGTATAATTTAATATATGGAATTATTGTCTTGCGTTACCTACGAATGCATTGACATTGTGTATCGAAATTTTTCGATATGTGAATAATGTCTCGGGGCTGTGTTTACACCTTAGAGATACTTCATTAAAATTTGACTTGCCATTTTACATGTGTAGATGACTAGTCGCGGGGGAGGGCCGTGGGGTCGTCCACGGAGTGCTGGTCGAGCTGCGGCAGCGGACGCTGCGAAATTTATAAGAGTTCTTGTTCTTTGCCCTTGCGTAGGCTAGCGCGGAGTTGGGGATAGGGTGCAGGAGTCACCTCTAGGGTTCGAGTCTGCATCATCCTCCTAGTTAATAGGAGGAGATCGATGGTGGCCGGACCATTGGTTTATCTGAGTTGAGAAGATATTGGAAGGCCGAGTGGAATTACCTCAGATGTAGTAGGGATCGGACAAATGCATTCAGGTTAAGAGAGGCGAGACCCAGTATGGTGGAATTGGGCGAAGACCTGCAGGGACTTAGAGAGCGATGACATGGGTAGAGTTCCATGAGAAATTTATTCATGGGCGAATATTTTAGGCCAACGTGAGACATGCGAGAGGCTTAGGAGTTCCACAAAGGCTGACGAGGGGGCCCGCATGTTGTGATTGAGTATGTGGCTAAGGTTCATGGAGTGCTTCCTTTGCGACGATTATGTAGCCATAGACTTGGCGAGGTCGGGAGGTTTGAGAATGGTGAGATTGTCCGATTCGGGCGGGGATATGGGACTTCGCCTGAGACATATGGACTCATGGTTGGGACCGCCATGACCGTAGAGAGAGAAATGGAGGATCTGTAAGCACTCGGGATCGCGGGTGTTAATTAGCGGAAAGAGAGTCAGTCTTCTTCAGGTTCGGAAAGAGGCATAAAATACGCCATGGGATTTGGGGGAACATGGTAGGGGTTATCAAGGCGAGGTAAGATAGAGCATTTGGTCGACGGGACCAGATGATATGTTATTCTGGCAGAAGCCGGCTGGACATATGGCGGGGATTGCCCCGACGAGGATCCCGGGATTTTGGGGCGGCCGGTCTAGTGGGTAGAGACGGAGAGGATCTGATTCATTTCTCCACCTAGTATGGGTCGAAAGAGCGGTTTTAGTTACGAGGGGTGCTATATAAGCACCTTCGACCACGGATGGAGCGAAAGGGGCGAGTGTGGGTCGGTCAGCATTAGAGCTCACGGGGCTAGGACCGAGAACCCGGGGGTGTGTCACATCTTGGATTGTCTTCAGAAATTTCGAAACGTCTTGAGATCAAATTTGGACATTTGTTGTCTGATGCATTATGATCATTAATGCATATTGTGTGATAGGTTTGGGCTTGGAGGTTGAGGCATTTGGAAAAGCCATTGTATGGGACGTTCTTCCCTAGGATGTAGGGTGAGAGTTGACCTGATAGGTCAGGGTTGTGAGTCAGAGATCTTAGTGATTCTGCTCATAGGGGACCTTCGGGTGGTAGACAAATCGGATTTGGATGTCATCCTTGACATTGATAAGTTGACAGCTATCGAGTTGTCAGTGATTGTGACCTTAGGCGGGTTATCGCACGACACGGTCTTGGGGGTTACGCATAAAGTATATTCATGTGGTGATGCGTATGCGTGGAATTTTGGGGCCAGGAATTCTTTTAAGGGAAATGTGAAGCTGCAGAGAAAATCTAATTTTTACGAAAAAGAGGGCAAAATGGTAATTTCGGCCAAAATCAAGAAATTTTAGATCTCGGATGTGAAATGAGCTTGTGGGTTGGAATCGTGCGCGAAATCTAGGCTACCATGTCGAGATTCGAGAGACCGGTCGAAGATTTGCACATTTTTCGACGGCTGGCGTAATGTGGGACCCGCTTGACACATTTGAGTGGCTCGTAGTGGTCTTAACATGTCGGGTCTTGGGAATGAAATTGACTTGAGCTGAGAGTGGGGCCCACATGGATATGTGGCATCTCTAGTGGAGGAAAAATCGAAAGTTGGTGGATTAAATGGATAAGGTAATCTCTAGCTTGATGATGGCTTTACAAGTGTGAGGGGAATAAAATGAAAATAAAGGGAGAAAACTGCCATTTTGGGCTGAAAATGTGCAGTGAAGGGGTTTTAATTACAGGAAAGCTCGACTTCTCTGCAGATTTCCACCTTTTGAATGCAATCGATTCGCGTCGGGCAGAAGCCCAGTTGTTCTGCGCTCACAGGGCTGCGGCGTGGGCGTACTTAGGTTTTAGGGAGTTTCGACAACTCCAGAAGGTAGGGGTCTTCTCCTACTTGGTTATTTTCGGTTTTAGAGGCCTTGTGAATGATTTGGTTGATTTGAGGCCGTGAGTGGCCGCTTGATCGGTCCCAAAACTTGGGATTGAATTGTCGGAATATTTGGAACCCGTTTTGGACAGTTTAGGGACAGTTTGGGTGGTTTGTGTGATAATTTATGCAATAAATTATGGTTTGGGTGTTGTTAGGCCGGAAATGACCATGGATTTGGTTCCCACGAGTGGAGCCAGATCTTCCAGGTGAAGGGTGTCACGGACAGCCCACTGCTCGTTTAGAGATTGTTAGAAACAGTCTCGATTTGCTTGATTGGACCGAAAATGGTCCATGTGTATTTCAAGCAAAATATTGCCTGAAATGAATTACTTGAATTGTGTTGAAAGAAATTGTTAAAGCATGAAAATTAAATGTGTTAACATGAGTGTTTGAATTATATGAAATATAATTGTGTAAGAGCCATTGGAATTAAGTTGGATTGTTGATTATTTCAGCGGTTGGTACGATGTTATTGTATAAATTAAATAACATGTGGTATGTATGTAAATTTTGTTAATATATGCATAATTGATATATTGGCATGTGTGGTTTGGAAATGGCATAATGCATTTCATATGCACCGGGGCAACCTAGAAAATTAGGTGTGAGTGCGTGGCATGAAAGAAATGAAAAATGTAAAATGGTTGTGAAAGGAATTTCAAGGAAAATTTTCCGAAGAATTGCCTTTGAGAGTGGTCAATAAGAGCTTCATCTTGGAAAGCGACCATAATGTTGGAAAAAAAATGATCAGCCGTCGCGCCGGAGGGTAATGCGATATATTTACGAAACTTCGGTGATGCGTTTCGAGAACAAAAAAAACTTTTGTTTTCAAAACGATGTTTTTCTCGCATTTGGCTTAGGCGTGTGTGAAGTCGGTGAGGACTGAGACATGGGATTAGGCATGTAGGCGTTTAAGGAGTAGGATCGTGTATTTTGCTTGAATGCGTTTATATTGAATCATTGCATGTGCACATAGGTGGGGAGTAGCGTGTGGGAGATTATCATTTGCGGCGTTGCGTGCAATCGAGATCGTTATTTCGGGTACGGGAGTGGTCGGGAGAAGGCCGGCTCATTAGAGGCGAGCTTTGAGGAAAAAGCGACATGTGGCTTTGGTATTTTATTTTGTAAAACATGTATTAAAATTCTAAGATTTAATATATGTTGTATTAAAGTGATATAATCAACTCTTGAACTATATTAATATAGGTGGGCTAGATTTTGGTGAGTATTGATATATGGGCCCAAGTGGCCATTTTTACTCATGTATGGGTCTCATGATATGAGACATAGTTTTTCCGCGAGTTGAGGGGTTGTCAACGAGACACCCCGGGAATTGGGGCGTCCCATGATATGTGAGCCCCCGGGCCGAGGTGTCAGTTGACTACCAGGTCAACCGCCAGTACTACGTGAATGTCGGGTGACCCGGAGCATTTTTCACAAAAATCGTTCCGAGTCTCCGCTTTTTGTACGGGAGGCTCTACTTGAGAATCTAAGCCTGCGTAAAACCTGTCGCAAAACGATCCCAATATAGCGGTCACATGATTAAAGCGTGGCAGATGTGTAAACCAATGCCATCAAAACATACCAACTATGAATCAAGTATATCGATAGTTACAGGTTCGAATATTTTACTCTTATGCGACACGTATATTAAATTTTAAGAGTTCTAATACATGTATAAAATCATCAAAGCCCGCAGTGACTCTTCACAAACTTGGCTTTCTAGGACGGCGTCTCTCCTTATTTCACTGTATGCGTAAAATAGTATCCCACGACGGGGTGTTGTGCTCATTAGTGGAATTCTGCTAAGTGAAATTTACTCTCCACAAGTGTAGTCTGATCTTTCGAAATAAGCAGCTCGTTGGCCAATCTGTGATCCTGCTTGGATAATAACTTATCAACTCATGCTCGAGTCCTCACCCAGGCTCCCTCACACTCGCCTAAGCCCTCGTATAGGAATTATTATGTTATTTTGTTTGTGGACAACCTCGGAGTGTGTATATATATCGATTGGCGTCTCAGGCGATTTATATTATTTATGGAATTTGCCCTCAGGTTATATCAATTGGGCCCTCTCAGAAATGATTGATGTTTTAGTATGGGTATCCTCCAGATAATTAACATTCTTAGGCTTGACTATGCAGAGTCGCCGGCTCCTACGCCTTCGCTGGTACCCGTATGAGAATTATTATGTTATTTTGTTTGTGAATGACCGCCAGATGTGTATACATATCGGTGGAAGTCTTTGGCCGATTGATATTATTTATGAATTCTCTGATTTATATCAATTGGGCCCTCTCAGACGATTGATATTTTAGTATGGGCCCATCTCAGATAGTGCGCGTTTTTAGACAGCGCTCCGAACCCGTTTTCTCAAATTCGCTCGTGTATTTCCTTTCGCATCGTCTGGGTGTTTCGGTCTTTATATGGAATCACGTGATGCCAATTCAATCACGGTCCCATATCACATGCGAATATATAAACGTCGCGTATATTGGCATGGTGTCAGCGCGATCGTGATTATGTACGTAATTCACGCGTTTCATCAGCGTAAAAGTGGCTAGCGTAGGTAATGATCCCGAAGCGGCGATTCTACTTGGATTACTCGACCCGAACCACATTAATTCACAAATTTGATTTCGTGTCAGCATTCACGTGAGCAGTAAAACCACAGGTTTCGCGTTCGCGGCCTCCCACCAATTTCCTTCGGTTCACTTTGTGAACGGGTTTCTGACCATAGTCGGCCTCATTCCAATCGATACATGCATCAACACATAGAAATGCTGAATTTAACACGAATCAATGAGTGAATGATCATGGCTTCTCCGTTAGTTTTAAAATTATATCAACTTCAGTCGAGTTTTGAGGCCGTCTGGCTTAATTTTTCAGCGCAAATTCGGCCTGGCATTCTAAAATCTTTAGCGAAGAATAAAATCGAGTAAGGGAGAAGCCTGCACTGCGAATTTGTCGAAACTCCACCAATCCGTGTCACGTGTAGCGCTCGCGTATAAGCGACTTTCCTTCTTAGAAGAAACTACGGCGGTCGGATTGCGTGTCCCAGGAAGCTACTCTGCAAAAGCAGTTGAGCGACTCTTGGTTATTTTTCTTTTTCACGTTTGTCTTGGTTTAAGGAAGGAGATGGTATTTGTTCATGATTTTGTCGTTGTTCGTTTAAAAAGCAGTCGAAATGGCCATTTTTGTCCGCCTTCCGATTTTGACATTCGATTTCCTATGCGACCGTCCCAGTTTTCATCTCGTTTCTCTACTCGTACCACCATGGCGCGATGTTATATCTTGACTTTCGTCGCGTAAATCGTTTTCTGACACGACGTATTCTGCCTCGAAAAGCGTGCCCAACTCATTGTCTCGAGATTGACGGGGGTGAAGTCTTGAATGGATTTCGTGAGGCGATTAAGCGGTGAAATCGTTTTATCATCGAGAGATCTAGAGAATAAATTAGGATTTTTAGCAGGAAATAACGATTTAATGCTTAGAAATTACGATTTCTTGGTTTTAGGAAATTGGAATTCATAGGTGCTACAATTATGGCGTTATCTGGGATATTCTATATTATGGGTCATCTTATTACTATGGAGAACCCGACATCCTTAAAGTGACTATACGTTAAAAGCAACGCTTGCTCTGTAAAAGCTAGCACTTACAACCCCATAAATAATTGAGTCTCATTTCCGCCTCTCTACAGACTTTTTCAATTACCATGTTTATTTGCATAAAATCATCCAATTATTTTCATTTGTAGGACCAAAATCTCGGAATTCTTAATCATGAAGGTATGGCCCCCGTACCTGAATCGAAACGAGCAAAGTGGATTTTTTCTTCTTAGTAGTCCATATGGCAACTTGTGATCCAAGTTTAATCACTACCGTATATAGGATGCGTTTAAGGAAAGAACTTTATTTATCTCGTTTATTCAATTTTATCTTCCTCATAAGTCTTTTGATAAAATTAGATGTGTCTGAAAAAATTGTTATTGGAATCCTCATGTTTGGCTTCCCCACCCTTTAGGTTTGTTCACTGAGTAAGACATACATTAACTTTGTATTATTATAGTCTTCTGTTTTGGATTTAGTCCACTATTCTTATATATCAATCAAGGTAGTTTATCGGCGACCAGGAGCTGGGGGCATATGAACAAATTGATTAAGAGTAGTCTTCTGGGTGTTTTTCTCTTGTTGAGACTGATTGGTATTCAAGACCGGTTGGAATTGGATTTTTGACATATTTAGAGAGTAGACAACTCAAAAGGGTACTGGGAAATAAAGATTTGAAATTATCATGGAGAGGATTGACTCGGTCAGGGAATATAACTTTAAATCACAAGAAATGATTGAAATTTGATTCAAATTCAAGAGTATTGTCTATGATGGTTCACAAGTCTGCAATCTCTTCTCACTAGATATTTTTTGAATTCATTGAGTCGGATGTAACAGATCATGATGAACAAAGCAATAGATTCATATGTATGGAAGAAAAAGAAAGAAAAGGACAGAAGCCTTCAGGCCACTAAAGTCTAAAGTTTTCATTTACTTTGCCAACTAATTTTTGTGGACTATATGGGGAAGAAATATTCATGGAGATTTGGTGTTTTCTAGCCGACATGAGAAATCATCTTTATCTCATTTCATACTTGATTGATGGACTCTCATGATACCTTCCTCTTGCCTTCTTCCTCATTTTTTTCTCAATAAAATGGAAAATTGCTTAAATGCTAAGCTACCTCCTGTCTCATAGCTTGAACTCGCCTTTTTGGTTATAATTTTTAAAAATTATTTTTTGTTCTCAACAATATAAAGAACACTTTTTTTTTAAAACATTATTGACATTGACATATTTTTATTTCCAATGTGTTTGAAATATTATTGACCATTTAGGTTATTTCCGAAAAATACTAAGGTATGGAAAATGATTTTATTTATGTTTTATTTTTAGTTTCCTAAATAAAAATCCCCAAAAAAATATTATTTAAAAACTCACATATTTTTAAATTATATAATTTTATATTAATGAGTTAAAATAAATAAAATGAGTTTGAAATAACAAATAAAAATAATATGTCCGATTTGATTTGATGTTTATTGTTCTTTATTTTTTTTCTTTTAAATTAATTAATTATTTTCATTTTTCCTCAATTAATTTAGAAACCCAGAATAATTCTTCCATTATCCAATTTATTTGAATCCATTTTGACCAAATGCATAGAGATAGGATGCTGGTCAATTCTTGGAAAATGATTTTGTGCTATTTAAGTGTCAGTGTCGTGTCGATGTTACTCCAAATAAATACATACGCCAAAATCTATTCCCACAATCATCTAATAATGAAAAGTAAATAAAAGCAAAGAGCCACACCAAAATCAATCATTTCCTATCAAACCCCACTATACCAGCAACAACGTTGCTAAAAGATAAAGGGTTGCCCTTCTTCCATGCTGCCAAGAAAGTTTACAACTCTTTTTCTCACCGACATAGAAAAGTGAAGATGTGAGGAAAAAAGCAAAGAAAAGTCAAAACGCGTGGCCATGACCATGGGCCCATGAGTGTGAAACAAGGGCAATGTTTGGTGTGGAGATAGGGTGAACCGAAAATTCAAAAGAAACTTTTTATTTTTGGAAACCTGGTTTTTTATTCATCGTATTTTTTCTATTAATCAAACCTAAACATGAAAGTTTTTTCCTTTTGTTAAATTGGTAGGTAAAAATACATAGCACATGTAATTATATAAAGTATGAAATTGAAATGAGGATATTATTTTTGTAAACTAATAATATTATAAAGTTCTTATATGTCATAACTAGAACGGATTTAGAAACGTCATTGTGGATTAATTTGGATGGAGAATGATTCAAGCAGGATCTTGATGTTGGATTTTAGTTGGCTGGGTTTTTAAGCATAATATGATGAGAGGGAGGGGAGGAGCAGGAGAGTCTAGGTAGTAAATTTTGATCTTGGATTTTAGCTTCTTTGGCTTTTAATGAAAGTCTGAATGTTGATAAAAAAATCTAAATGTAGCCTGTCCCACAGAGAGGGTGTACGATCTACGATGCTGCTTAGTAAGTCGCATGTAATGTAGCCGAAAGACTTTGCTTAATTATTTAAGTATCAAATTTATAGTATTTTTGGAAGTTGTTTTTTAAGAATGAAATTGTGAGATGATAAATTGATGCTCGCAGGAAATTTTATCTTGGAAACAAGGGAGTAAAGTTGTAATTTGCCCAGCATGTAAGAGAAAGGAATAATATGAGAAGATGAGAAGTAGTTATAAAAATAACGTAATAAGTTGATTTGAATCTTGAGTGATTGAGGGCCGAGTGTAATTAAGCAAAGAATATAAAAGAGGGGTGAGACAAACAAATCTCATTTTTTGGTCTCACACTCAGGGCTCCACGGTTGGGAGAAGAAAAGGGAGAAGAAGAATAGGAAGAAGAGGATGGAGAGAATTTCAGGTATGTTTTCCATGGAATCTTGTGTATTTTGGATTTTGGTATGGATTGGTGGACCTTGGTATGAATTCTTGGGATTTTTACCTAGGGTTGGTTATATGAAGTTCGAAGCCTTGATACAAAGTGTTGTGGTGTGGTTTTGGAGTAAGTCCAGTATTAGTGCTGAGGTTGTTTGTATTGTATTGATTGGTTGGATTGGTTTTGAGAATGGTTGTAAAAAAAAGGGGAGAATGTTGGGTTTTTTGAGAAATCTTGTCAAAATTTTGTAAAGACTATGTTCTTATTTTTGTATATAGATTAGTTTATAATCATCCAAATGCAGTGATTCGATTAGTAAGAGCAATAGAGATAGAGCTGAATGTATAGAAGATGAGAACAAATTGTAGCTCTAGGGCTCCCCGTAACGAGACAAAGGTGAGGCTCGTGTAGCTATGAGGTTATCTTGTTTGGGTATTGTTATAGTGTTTTAGTAGTAAGTTGAAGTTGTTCATCCCGAATTAGGTGATTGAAATTATGGGTAAAATGGAAACACAGGGAATAATTTGCTTGAAGTGTATCGCAATTATGCTTCAAAGTGCCCGAAATTTGTGAGAAGTGGTATGTGCGGATTTTGTTACCAGCACGTTAGGTAATACAGATGTAAAATCTGATAAGCTTGAGTTTTGGTGATCAAAATTGGGTGATTGATTGGCGAAGAGAGCATGACATAACTTCAAATGGTGAAGAAACCATTTCCAATTTGTAGGTTATGACCCCATAGCAAGGATAGCAGTAGGTGATTCGGTGAAATTTAACTTGATTTGGCATCAAAAATCTTGTAACTTGTGTTATGTGAGGTTGAGGGCGCTAGAGAAGGAATTTTGCATTGAAAATTTAAAGAGATGTCGTTGGAAATATAAAGGAGCGATCTGGATAGTTTCATAATTTATGAACCATATGAATAAGTTTTGGGTAATAAAGTCCGGAGAATGCTTGTTGGAAAAAAAAAATTGCCAAAATGAAGGTGGTTTTTAGGGTTTTGTCTTCAAGGAATAATTTGTTCGTTTGAGCACTACGTAAATGTTGTGTAGGCCTAATGTGACTTGCTTGTGAGTTTCATTAAAATCGAGATACATTTGATATGAGTCGACTTTGTAGCTACGTTAAGTTTTACGATTATGTGGGCGATTAATGTTTTCTTAGTATTATAGCGAGGTGTGTAAGAATTTAAGCGAAAACGGGAAGTTGTGGAGTCGTCTTGAGTTTTAGTAAACAAAATGTGAGTGTTCTAAACCTATTTTTCAAATACTAGGTATTATTATAAACTGTTTTACGCTGGTATTTAATGGTTTTGATTGTAAACCATTTTAGCAAGCAAGCAATGAGTTTTAGTGTAAGCAAGCAATGGTTTTGAATTATCAAACCATATTTCAAGCAAGCAATGGTTTTGAAATATTAAACCATATTTCAAGCAAACATTGGTTTTGAATTGTTAAACCATGTTTCAAGCAAGCAAGCAAAGTATATTTTATAAAACAGGCCTAACGAAAATCCCTAGTTTTAAGCAAGCATACCGGTCAGAGGTATTCTGTATGTGCACGGTGGTGTTAGGACATCATTTCATGCATTTTAGATTTCCTAGGTCGGCAAACTTAGTTCATGCATCATGGCATTTAAAGGAGATCGTGGCACGTACTGGAGTATATAGGGTTAGCGCGCTAGCTATTATATGGTGACGTAGACCAAGGTCTTTCCACCATATTTACCGGAAAAGGTGATGTGGGCCAAGGCCCTTCCACCTAGGTGATGTGGGACCCGTGTCCCACGCTTGAAGCGTTGTGCCCCGTGTTTACTAGGTACAAGAAGCAAGAAGGCCTCCAGCTGGGTTGATCTTATTCATGGGCATTTTTCATACAATAAAATCAACCACCGGTAAGCAAGGCATTTTATGAAAAGTTTTAGAAACTTTTAAAGCAGAAAGGCAAGAAGGTTATGAAAAGTTTTATAAACTTTATACAAAGCAAGTAAGGTTTTTGGAAAATGTCTGTAAAGATAGGTTTTAGCGCTTTGAGACATTTTAAGAAAAAGCAAGTATTTTATAAAGCATACACTCATCGAGGCCTGCTTAGCCTATTATTTTCCCTGTTTAAAAACTATTTTCCGTGCACAAGTACGTCGACAATGAGCATTTTAGTATTCTCCTGACTTCTAGTATAGTGCTGTATTAACTAACTTTAGTAGGAAAATACTTGGAACTTGTATAGTTGTATATATGTATGTACATAGTTTTGGTTTATGAAAATGTGATGAGCTTGAGGCTTTTTGAAAGATTGTGTTGGTTGCCATATTTTGAAAAGTGTAAACTGTATATACAGGTTTTGGGATATGTCCTCAGATACTGTTATAGCCGAAATTTTTTAAAATCACAAGTTAGGAAAGAAAATTTTTATAATGTGCTTTAGCGAACACGGCCGTCAAGCAGATCTCTTTACCGTTGGAAGTAATGGCCGGGTTTCTCGTGGGTGGCTCTATGACACCCGCCTAGTAGGTGGGGCAAGATTGACTCAAACATATGATAAAATGTGGTTGCAGAAGATGACTCTTTATTTAGCTCCAAGGTTTACATAAGTTGTATCCAAATTACATCGTGGTTGTACCTAAAGGTTACATGACTTGTATATAAGACTCATACATATATAGCCCTCTTTATCAAATATTTGATCACATGCTAGATCAGCTTCAAGCAAGATTATTTGATCCTCAATTTTCAAATAGTTTGAAATGGATACCCCATAACATAGTTTTTCAATCATCTGTATCATTTTTAATGCTTGATTGATTAACTCTCAAGCTACTTTCTCCTGTTTTCTTCCCATAATTTTTCTCAACAAAATGAAAATAGCTTAAATGCTAAGCTACCCCTGATTCCTAACCTGAACTGAAATCAAGGGGCTATTTGGTTATGAAATTTGAAATATATATATATATATATATATATATATATATATATATATATATATATATATATATATATATATATATATATATATATATATATATATATATATATATATATATATATATATATATTAAAAGAAGGAAAACATGGAGAAAATGTTTAATTTTTTATTCTACAAAGCACTAAGAACACATAAAAATTTAAATTCACATAATAAGAACTGTTTTCAGTCTGTGTTTTCAAAAAACGTTCTCTTTTTAAAAAACATAAACCAAACATTTCTAGTTTTGACATAATAACTTTATTATAATATTATTTTTTTAAAACAATATCCTAATTTCAATTCCATACTTTAAATGATTATACTTTTTGTCTTGCAAAATCTAAAATTGATTTAGATTTGTCCATGCAAAAATTTTAAACCAAATATAACTGAAGTGAAATTTGAATTAAAGAGATTAATATTTGGTTTATTAGCAACAATGATTAGAAAGTTAGTATTCTTAATATTTCTTATAACCTTTGAAATATTAATATTTACTTAAATAAAATAAAATAAATAAATATAAAATTACTATAACTAGTTACCTTTATATTAGAATCTCACTAATCTCAACTTTATAAAATCTTATGTTGTATCTTGGCTTCAAAACACTTAAAAATAATGGTAATAATTTTGATAGCCCATAGGAAGATTTACGTTTTCATGTGAAATTAGCCATTGGTCAATGCTAAAATTCACTTGTTAATAGCTTTTGGGCGTGACTGGTATAGCTTCTGTGAAAAAGACTACACAATAAATAAAATAAAATAAAACTATTACACATGTTGACCCTTTAATTCTAGGTCATTGGCTTCAGGGTATTTATCTTTTTTCCTAGAACTTTCATTCTTCCTTCCTTTCTTCTGAGGAGAAGAACAATAATTTAGCTTCCAAAAACCCTTTCTTTTCCTTTCTAAGACCCTTCCCGTAGTTTTTCTTTCTCATCTTAAATGGCTTCATCAGCACCTTACAAGCATCATCTTCTACTTCTAGCCGCCCTCATAGTTAATCACGCCTTAGTTTTTCATAATAAAATAATTTGAAATTTATGTAATTTTTATAAATATATATTTGTACTTTCCACACAATTTTTACGCATAAGAATAATGATGTTCTTTGTATGATTATTTGTTTTCTAATTTTGAAGTGATCTACATTTGTTTATTTTTATTATAACTTTTTTTTACTTCTATTAAACATATAAATAATATAGGTTTCATAATGTCAGAAAAGAATGATGATTCTTCTAATTTTGAATTGATAAATCATGCCTTCGCTTTTGTAAATAATAAAATACTCTAAAATTATGTAATTTTTATAAATATATATTTACTTTTCACACCATTTTATTACTATTATTCATTTTAATCAATTGAAATTGTATTTATTTATTCGACAGAGTAAAATTTTACACTTTTAATAAATAATGAAGATAAAATTAAAACAAAATAGAAAAATAGACAAGACACAAATGTAAAAAGATGAGTGGTAGTTGTTGGATGGAAAAAAAAAAGAAAAAAAAAAAAGAAAGCGAAATTGGAAGACGAAGGAGTGAAGAAAATGATATGAACAAGTTACAAGTGTGAATAATAATTGATGCCAACTCTTTGGCGTCTTGTGAACCGTTCAATAATGGCAAACAACTGGTTAGAAAAGGACTGTTGTAAGCTACTTTTTTTTTCTTCTATAAATATGAGAGAAAATAAAAAAAAGTAAAGATTAAAAAAATTAAAGTTTATAAATAATTATATGTTTTATTCAAACTCATTTAATTTATTTTAACTTATCATAAAAATTAAAAAATTAAAATATATTAGTTTTTAAATAGCTAATTATACTGACCTTTCCGCCTAGTTTAACATGGGGAGGAGGGATTCGAGTCATAGTAGGGACAAATTACTACATTGTAAAAAGATGCTTTCTCAAAAAATTATATTCAATTTTATGATATTTTATAAGACAATGAAGTATGAAAAATTAACTTCTTTTAAACATTTTTTTTCTTTATCACTTTCCTTAAATCCTTCTATTGACACAACATAGGGAAAATGATAATTTCATAATTTTTATATAAAGTTTCATTAACAATCCCACATTTAATTGAAAAAAACAGCAACTTTAAAAAAAATGATCAGCTCATCATTTTATGTAATAGGAAATAAATAGTAATAACTAATAAAAATTCTATAGTCTAAAAAAATTTCAAAAATGTTTGTATGTACTTTTTTGAATAGTTATTATTATTTATTTATTTTATATTTTTCTAGAGGAGAAACATACTAATGAAGTTGATGTTCTCAAATGAAAGTCTTCATACCCACCTCCTAAGTCTTTCTTCCCTTAAATTTCACGCGACCTTCTTCCATATTCACCTCCATGAACTTTTCTCTCATAATAAATGTAAACCTCTAGAATTAATCCAATGTTTGAACTCATTTCTTCCTATCAATTCATATAGATTGATTGATTACTTTTCTATTATTTACTTTGTTTTTCCTCCACAAAATTTTGTACTTAATCCATTTGCATTCTTGGATATCTTGTGTGTGTTTTTGATTAAAATAATGTTATCTTATATACGTTAAATATAGTGTCCTTTCGAGTTTGACTTATGAGTTAATGGAGTAATTCAGAAGTTAGGGTTTTTAACCCATGACATAAATAAATGAAAGTGATACCAATTTTTCAAATTGATCAAGTAGTCAGGTCCACATTTCATAGCTTCGATGATACTTGTCCGTAGACTCTTTCACCCTTTGCTAGAGTCAAGAATCTGTAAACTCATTCAAAAGATGCTTTTCTAAACATTGATTAAATTATGAAAACAGTGTCCTCTAAAAATTTTCATTTACACCAGTTAGTATCTGAACTTTATATCTGGGCTTAAAAATGTGAGTAAACTATTAATTACATTAGTATTAAACCCTAATTCTAACAATTAAGCCTGCCAAAATTTTCTTGAAAAACAATTAAACTCTGCTGTTAGAGCACAAAGTCCACAAAATACCGTATATTATCGTTTTAATTATTATAAAATGCCTAATTAATGTATTTTGCTAAGTTACAGCTTAAGATTTTAAAAAAGTTAATAATTTAATATGATATCAAAAACTATTTTTAAGGGAAACTATATATTTTTGCATTCCTGTTGGATATATGGAGTTAATTAAATTACAAAGGAGATCAGTGGGGAACATTTTTTGGTGTGAAAAGGGAAAATCGACCTAATAGAGTCATGGTATGCTAGAATTCTCAAGTTTAGAGTCTAGGAGTTTCCAACACGGAAAATTAGGATATTAAAATAATGATGTTTATGAATATACAAATTAAAAGAAAAAGCCAAAAAAAAAAGACAAGAGAACTCAAAGATACTTCATCTATTGGCTTGAAACAAAACAAGATTTTTTTTTTCACAACTTTTAGTTTGTGTTTAATGTTAACTTTAAAAGTATTAAAAATTATCAAGAAAGAAATGAAGAGGGCTGACGCCTAAATCGGGTCCGCTTGACTACCCACAACTCATGGACATATTTCGTGGAATGCCTGCGACCCAGACATTTTTCTCATGAAAATCGGCAGTCCCTTTGCATGGGGGAGCTCTACCAAATACAATACCGCATATACCGTCCCAAACAAGGCAATAGCATCCAATGTATCCAATCACATGAGTAACACGCTACTTGGCCCATAAACAATACTCGTGAATATACCAACTATATCCAATACTACAAGAGTTAATAAATTGATTTTATACAAATATATATAAAATTAGAGAATTTAATACATAAAGAAATCATCAAAGCCACAACTCGCTTCAGAATCTTCAGCCTAGGATTGCCGTCCCCAAAGACGCCCTCGCACTGTGAAATAATATCCTCGGTCAGTGGTGAGCTACACGTCGAAATGAATCACCCTACGCATTACTTCACCCAAAGGCAAGGTACGTTCCAGACAACACACATTCAAGCAAATGCACATCCCATTTGAATGTCTAACTCACATCTCGCACTAGTCTCACACTGACTTCCCTACACTCTGTTCTCGATGAGAATTCCATGTTTATTTGCTGCGACAACCCTCCGACATGGAGCATTTCAATCGGGCCTTCTCCGACGCATTGATATTATTTCAGGACTACCCTCCATGGTATCAATTCAACATCTCCGACGATTGAGATTTTTAAAATACCATCTCGATACCACATTTTTGCACAACCTTCCGAACCATTTCTAGACTCACTTCATTCACTCACTCCTACCGTCCTAGTGGTGCCTCAGCTGCATATGGAATGCATGTGATGCCAATTCCACATGTGCCTAATTCACATGTAAATATATAAACATGCATACATTTGTTAAAATATCCAATCACACAATTAAGGTCATGTAATTCATACATTCTACCATACATCAAAATTAGCTCACTTGGGCTAATGATCAAACAGAGAGCACCATTTGAATTACTCCGAATTAAACACATTTTCACACAAATATATTTTTGTGTCATTATTCATGTGAACAAGAAAACCTTAGGTTTATCGTCACCACCACTTCAAATTGCTGAGTTCACTTTTTACAGAACCCGGTTTCTCGCCGCCATCTCCGGTCCCATTCAATCAATACATGATTTATCACATAAATACAACATTCAACCACCCAAATCAGCCGTGGCAGTCACGGATGCTACATTTGGACTTCAAAACTCAGATCAATCTGGGTCCCAAAGGTCTGGGATCCACTCAAACGGCCCTTCACGGTCCCATTCCCACTCAAACATCGACAAAGTAATTTAAAGAGGAATAAAACGCAGCAAGTGTGAGAAACTCCTCACCTCACGGAGTTTGTCAAAAACTCCTAAAATCGGTGTCCACACAAGAGCTCATCCGCGTAGGTAACGGTACCTTTCTTCCTTCCTGTCCCTAAGAATTCACTTTGTCCGACTCCCAATATTCTAGAGAGAAGTCTCGATCTTCTCCTCAATTAGAATCAAAATTTGTCACTGCACCCTTGCATATTTCCCCTGCCTTGTCTTATTTTAAAGGAAGAGATTGGCACTGCTCACGAATTACATTTAATTATTTAAAACAAATCCAAAATTACCATTATGTCCTTTATTCTCCGCTTTGACATTCAAGACTATCTTGGTCACTCATTTCCCCATTTCACTCACACCACTTAGGGACACATGGTTAGTGCCATACGCACTTTCGTCGTATCGAAATCATTCATTCAAGACCCAAACCGCGACGCTCAAAATGCCAACCTCGACTGTCTCGGAATCTATCAATTGACGCGGCTAGCTAGATTTTGCGAGACGATTCCAACGGTGAAATTCGTTTCATCATCCGAGATCTAGAGAATAAATTCTGAATTTTTTAACCGAAATAACAATTTTGTAACCGAAATTACGATTTTGCCATTTTTCCAAAAATTGGAATTTGTCGGGTCTTACAAGAGTAGAGAGTGATAGAAATAAAAAAGACGGATTTGAAGGTAATAAATTATTTCCATATAGTTGATATGTAAATTTCACTTATAATTGACTTATAAAAATTATCATAGTAGTGGGTGGTTTAATTGTAATTGAAACCTAATCAAATTGATAACTTCATAATATATATATATATATATATATATATATATATATATATATATATATATATATATATATAATGAAATATTTAATTATTTAATCTAGCTAATTTTTATTCATTACATTATTTTTATTTAATACTGTAAATTCTTTTTAGACAAAGTGTAGTGTGCTGAGTATGTTATGATTGTGTTATCTTTTGTAATAAAAAATTAAAAAAGCATGTATATAATTGAATGTAAAAGAGAAGTAGAGCATTGAAAGGCTGTCATTGTTTTTCTGCCTAAAATGCACAGTATCTCTCGCCCATTCTCTCTTTTTTGAGGCAAAAAATAGGGTCACGGCTGGGGCAAGGCCAACACTTGCCACTGCTTACACTGCATTTCCATTACAGATGCTTCAAGCCCTCCGCACGCTTCCTCAACCTTTCCTTCACATTCGCTGAAGGGCCTAACCTGGGGACCCTCTCAAGACTTTACGATTCAAAAAATACTTATTTCTTTTTAACATTTTTAAAGTGAACTGTGAGCCATCATTTAAAATTTACGTTTCATTAAAATCTTATAAATGGTAGGACAAATTTTTTTCTTTTTAAACATTAAACCCTTTTTATACGCTTTCTTAAACATTTTAGTAGAAACGTGGCAGTTTCCTCTCGCTGACATGTCCCACCTACAACACCGTAATAAAACAATTTTATTTATCTACATCCAATAATGGATATCAAGTCCACTAATACAACAATTCCCAATCAAACTTTTAAAATCATTTTTTTTTGAACACTATAGATATATAAACAATATTATTATTTGTTTATAACCTGGTTCAGCTCAGAATTACACTCAACCACGTGATTCTCTAACACAAACAGAGATCGAGCCTCGGGAGTTAATTTCTTTAAAGCACATATATATATATATATATATATATATATATAGTATATCACAAAAAAGAAAGGGTAATAAGTAGTTATTTTTAACAAAACTATACATTTCAAAAAGCGCTGTCGCAAGTGAGGCGTAGTGTCACCGGCTAGAGGATGCCCCCTGAATCAGCCGCGGCCTTCGCCAAAATAAACATTTTATAAAATATTTTGAAAACAGCAGCCAAAGGAGCTCGCTGAGAGTACAACTACAGGAAAACAATGTTTTCGAAGATAGTTCAACATTTAAACAATCAGATAGTAGATTCTATCATAAACATTTACTTTGCATTCTTTTCCTCTTATGTTCAAATACAACGTGGTAAAATAATTTAGATAGAGATCCTTATTTCCATAAACACTACTTTACTTTCTTTCCATATATAGTTCTTAAACAATATAATATGTAAAACACCCCAGATAAACATATCTTTCAATAAACATTTACTTTACTTCTTTCCATATAATTCAAATACAATGTGTAAACAATTGTATCAAATGAGACATTCCTCAATATACTTCTTTCTTTTGAACTGGGCCATATCCAATGGAACCCACTCACTGCTAAACCACTCAAGTATATGAAAGAACCCCCTCCGAGAAATAATTTTACATCACCGATGGCCTAAAAGGAACCCTCCGAGAATCAGGTTTCTTCTTTAAACTACTGCACCATAAACACAAACTCATATTTGAGCGCTGAAAATCTTTTCTCACTTTACAAGCCAAGTAATATGCATCACTCTTTCCTTCCTCTATAAAGAAAATCCTAACCCTTTTCCCATGTACTCACATGCACGCAGAAGTACTTTAGCCGACTCTCTCTTTAAACTCTCATCTCTTTAAAATACAGAAACCATGTGATTCAAACATTTTCATATAAACATGTATATATAGAATATTATTCATAAACATTTCATTTTATATGAACTATAATCATGTTTTATAAAACTATGGAAACCATAATCATTTCATATTTTCAACACATGCTTTATAAAACTATGAAACCATAATCATTTCATATTTTCTCAAATATGGGCCTAAAGTTTATGAAACTACCTTTTTTTTTCATTTGAACATTTATAACATAAATACAAAAACACATACATTGGTAAACATTAATATAGAGAGAGAGTGGAGAGTATATATATATATATATATATATATATATATATATATTTTCATAAACATTTACATTTCTTCCTCACCTTTATATTGTCATTTTCTCTCCTTAAAAACTTCGCCACCTCCACCCTGTCCTAATCACCTGTCCTCCTGCAAGTCACATTATCCATAAAACTACTAACATCCATACCTTAATCATGTTCAATTAAACCATTCACTATAATATACTTTCCAGCAACCCTTAAGCATTTAATCCCTTCCAATTGATTAAAATCAATTGAACTCAACCTCATTTTTTTCTCATGCTTTTCTTATGCTAACTCATGGCAATTACTACCCTATACAATAGCCCACAACATGCCATGAAATGGTTATGCCAAACCCACATTCACGACATAAACAAAGCAACCTCGTACACTTGGTGCAAAAACATGTACCACTCCATGTTCTGATCATCCCTGTCCTCCACAGGAATATGGCTGGGAATATTTACTCAATGGGCTTTGCATAGAGTCCGCAGAATCGCAAAACGTTATTCGGATGAAGAAGTATGGCCTTTTTATTCAAATATAACACTTACTCTTTTGCATTGGAAATAAAATCAAGGGATAATTGACTGTGGTCTTAATCCATACCTGCTTGGACACCTGGTTCTTTGTACTCACTCTGAAGACATGGTTCTTAGGTTCTTTCAACTAGAATCACTGAATCAGATTAATAAACTCATGATATATCCTTAAACACCCGGACTACTTCGGCCAACAGAACTAAACTGCTTGAACATACAGTTCCCATTTGAATTATATTTTTTTGAGTCCAAATGGGCCTAATTTGATAGACCTATTTCAAGCAGTGGCCATGGTCTCCTATCAGCCTAGTTCATCCAAATTAAAATCACCTGACCCGATGAGCATTGTCGGCTAAGCCAAAACACAATCATGGAGTCTCAAAACAGTAAACAGAAAACTTCCCGAACAGGCCCACTTTGAATTACTTCGAGTCCAAAGGGTCGAATCTGATTGACCTATTCGTTAGAGATATGTTCTCCTATCAGTCTAGTTTATCCAACAATTTGAATCAATTAATTTGATGAGTGATAGCTGGTTATGCCAAATACGCCTCAAGGGGTCGAGAAAACTCGACAAAGATCTCCCTTGGACACACATACCCTTAGATGTAATTGAACCCGAGTAGAGAAAAACTATACCTTAAATAGTACGTTTCGACACCACTTTTCTCGATTTTTGTGGAAACCCAACTTTGAACCTGGCTAAAACTTGTGATTCCGGTACTCCACACGTAGTTTCCTATCGTAGAAAGAATCCTTTAACTCGACCTAATTTAGATCCACTGATTTAAACTCGTGAATCAAGAGAAGTGATTGCTTTCTCTCTTCTCTCTCTTCTTACGGCTCGTCTTTAGACCAAATGAGATATTTTGATATTTAGTGACTATTTATAGTTTGACATGTGGCCCACGTCACAATGTCACACTTCTTCAGTTCATGCATTTTCGCTTCCAAAACAAATTTATTTCGTCCTCATCAGTTCCATTTATCTTAAATGGACATTTTAAATATTTGACATTTTGGGATTTTTCTAGTAAATCTCGTTTTCGAGGTCCACTGACGGTCGCGGCCACCTCGGTAATTTCATTAAAATTCACTCATCTCTGACCAACGAAATTGACCGGGTAACTAGATTCAAGTGAGACAAATTCAACTGAAGTCCGCTTCACATCCAGATCTAGAAATGTTTAGATATTTTAATGGCAAATTACGCTTTGTCATTTTTCTTTCGAAATTATTTACCCCTTCACATAATTTCTTTAATCTATTTTAGCTTCTAGACTCAATACATTATTATGAAACATTTCTGGGGCTTTTTCTAAAATTTACTATTCATTTGATCAAGCTTCAAGTCAAATACATGAATTGATCGAAAAACTAAATTTACTATATAGAAACTGGGAAATTCAAGGTCTTACATTCATTAGCAAAGTTATTGGTACTTATTATAATTATAATACACACAATAATACACACAATTTGATCATACTGATAGTGAAAATAACCATCCATCCATCCACCACCCCACTACAACCCAGTAGTCACCGCAACAAATCTGATCCGCCCTCTCTTTGTGTATTATCGGTTGGGAGAAATCATAAGTATCCGCAAGAATGCCTTTTGTGCATATTTACTGAGATCGAGGAGTTTGTGTGTGAGAGACTGTAGCGATAATCCCAAATGAAGTACAGAAATTTAAGCACATGCTACATCCATAATCATCTCTGCCGCAACAATAATCAGCCCCAACAAGTGAGCTCAAGAAAGAGGACGGAGAAGAGAACCATGGCTAGTACAACCGCTCGCCGTAACGCCCCAAAACCCGGGGTCCGTTGACTACCCGCCAACCAAGTGGAGTAACTATACCGCCTCGCATCATGAGACGATACATGAAAGTAAAATGTGGCCATTTGGGCCCTCGCATCAACACTCATTAAATATACCCAACCACATTCCAATAAATTAACTCACAAAATCTATATCCCAACCAAATATATTACATGGTTCAAGAGTTATAAATATTTTTTAATACAAATACATATTAAAATCCATAATTTAATACATATCTAAAAATATCTAAGCTAATAATCCGGGGGCTTCAAAACTGTCCTAAGAAGAGCCTGCCTCTCAACACCCCGGTACCCTCGAAAAATGTTCCTCGACAGGAGCTATCGCCCAAGAGTGAAATCACCCCAACCCGTTACTCTCCACCCAAGGTGCATGCAATGCTCCACCCTAAACACACACCTCAAGTAAATATGTGATCCTACTTGAATGTCTAAATGCCTGCTCCTACGTCCAGTCCTCACCGACTCCTCACACCTGCCTGCGCCATGGCGAGAAAATAATCATTCCTCAAACAAAACCTCAAGGGTTCCTGAAAATAAACCAACAAGTGCTCAAGAAAAATATGGACTACCTTCGAGGCGTAATTGGTTGGTGAGCTCAAACAAACATGGTCCCCATCCGAAATGATCCGCTGTCCATCTCCCCAACCCAATTCCTCCTAAATCATCCCCAAAAACTCCTCGCAACCATGTTTGCTCTTCGTAAAATTCATGTCATGCACTAACACCCAATCCTAGGTTACCCGCTGCACATGAAATGTATTATGCCATTTCCAAAACCATTTATACAATATATACCAGCATATTAATTATGCAACATTCTCAAATTTGGTAATTCACACCACATGTAATTCAAATGGTCATGGGATCAAACAACACCCAATTAGTCACTTGAGCACCACAATTTCATCTCCAATGGCCTATACTACAATTATATTCCATATAAACAGTAACTACAATTTTATCTCCAATATTTATACACACAATTATATTCCATAACTGAGCAAATCACAATTTTATTCCAATGGCCTAGAGATCTTCAAAACACAATTTATTTCATAAATTATTAAACAAACACTTCAAATAGCCTCCCTTACTAATAGGCCACTGACCGGGGTCTGAATGGCTCTGGGGTAATCCTCCAAAAATTTCCACACTGTTCCAAGATTCAGATCGATCAAACGGCCCCCTCATGGCTCCTCAAAACCAACACAAGCATTTACAAAACACTTAAACAAGGGGTAAAACAAGTAGGATAAAACCCCTACCTCACGGAGTTTGTCTAAACTCCAACTTTTTGGTGTCCACGCGTAGCTCTCATCGCGTAGATCAATTTTTCCTTCAACCCCATCAACCACTGTCCGATTTTCTACAGAGATCTTAAAAGAAACTAAGAGAGAAAATAATTAAAATCTCTCTCCTCCTCATTCTGACGCCAAATGCCTCTGCCCTTTGATTTTCCCTTTGTTATAATTATAATATTATATTATTATTATTATTATTATTATTATTATTATTATTATTTTGATACATAACTTATTGTCTCGTTCTGGTCCGTTTCTCATCCCTGGGTAAATTTTATTTCTTTTCAAATAATTATTTTAAATGAACTTTAACTTGCCATTTTCGACTTCCGAGATTTCGTGAAAATCTCGTCCCCAAGTCACCATACATTTATCACCTAGAAATTCTGTAAAATATTCGACTTATCCCCTGCACTGATGAAACTTTTCTCTCGGGTCACTAGATTTCACAGACGAATTTAACCCATGCAACCGCTTCTTCATCCCAGCTTCTAGAGTAATTTCGACATTTTCAACCTAAATTAATGCTTACCATTTTTAAAATTGAATTTTTTTCTTGCTTTACAAATTTGCGTTGTAAGTGTCCATAAATTTTGCTCTGGGTAAGTGATAAAAAAAAATAATAAAATAAAAATAAAAATAAAAAGGAAAAGAAATTTTGTAAGAGAAGGACAAACAAAGAAGGCTTCGTGACCACCAAAAGTCCAACCCCTTCCATTCATACTTTCCAGCCAAGTTTTTGTTGACTATTGTGGGAAACTTTCATGAGATATGGTGTTTTCTATCCAACTTTCAGGATCAAATCATATTTATCTATTTTTTATAGTTGAATGACTACCCCTGCCTCCTAGCTTGAACTAATATCAAGGGTTAAGATTTTCAAAAATTATTTTTTGTTCTAAAAAAATTAAAGAAAATAAGGAGAAAAAGTTTAATTTTAAAACATAGAGAACACATAAAACATTAAATACAAATAATAAAAACATTTTTCTATATAAATCAAATGATTTCCAAAGATTTTTAAAATTTGTTATGAAAACAATAAAATAGAAACCAAAGAGCCCCAAACTTCAATCTCTTTTAGTTATGATATAAAAAACTTCCCAAATATTATTATTGAAAATAATATCAAAACTATCCAATATCTCAAATGCTTCTTAACAATTTTGAAGTATTTAAATTCCTATATTGCCAAAAGCTTAATAAAATTTACCAAAGTTATTTCATTCATTCGTCAGAAATCTAATATTTTTTAGCAGCACTTGCATTCTAGTTACTAGTTCTATTCATGTATCAAGTTTTCAATCACAAACTATTTTCAAATTCAAACTAAATGTCATTTCAACAACTGCTGTGCTAATATATTCAAATCTATTAACTTTAGTACTATGTTATGTTATTCATTTAAAGGGAAATAACACTTTCATTCAAAGAATACAATTCCCAAATATTTTTAATTCAGACGTTTTTCACTTTATTTATGGGAAACTGTCAAGTTAACCAGAGATTCTATATAACCCAATTAAAAGTTTGATCTACGAGTCACCCCAATTTTTAAAGACTTTACTTTTCTCATATCGTCTCAGAGCACCATATTTTTATATGTTCTGTAAGATTAAAAATCTCACCAAGACATATATGAATGGAAAATCCTAATAACAAAACCACGGTACTCCGCCAAAATATTTATATATCCTAAAAAGAACAAGGAAAATAACTTTCTTTGACATTTAAACCATTCATATCTTAAAATACAATCTATAGAAAAGAATTTGTATTATTTTCAGTAAAATTAATTTTTTCTCTCATAAAAAGAGACATAAATATATAAATGCAGAAAATACATTTGTTTTTGGGTGTACAGATTGGTTTTTAGGAAAATATAGAAAGGCAAGATTGGAAAATGCTGATTATTTAGGCTTTGTTTAACATAGGTGGAATTATTATCCTTGTTCTTGACATTTTCTTGTTTTTATTTGACATTGTGTGACGTCCAAAAACTCAGGTTCTGCCACCACACTGGCTAACTCGCAGGAAATATGTGTGTCTCATATCAAGTGAGACCTACATGAGTAAAATGGCCACGCTGGGCCCAATTGATCACACCTCACCAAAACATCACCAACTATAATACAATAGTTTCAGCTGCATGTTTTACCAAAATATATAATCAGTTACGCCCGCTTTCTTCTCAAAAGTGCTACCTCTGAAGGAGCCGTCTCCCTCAATGCCCTCAGATCGAAGTGGGGATCTCACGACTCGTGGCAAGCAATCGCCTAATAGTGGAATTCATCCCGCTACGGATTACCCCAACTAAATGCTCCAATGCAATGGCCCCCAAACATTCAAGTAAACCACAAGTCCCTACCAAACGTCTACATGTTATGGATGAGAATGTGACTCACCCTTCCCACATCCCCGAGTCTCCCTCACCGACTCTCCATGCATGCCAAGCCAGTGTGTGAGTGACTGCCTTCAAAATTAAAGGTTTTGGTTCTGAAAACATAATACCGATTTCAGCAAATTCTATTGGACAACCCTCCGATAGAATTGTTGGGTAACTTCAAATGGGCCATTGGTCTTTTTCCAGAAGAACCTGGTCGACAACTCTCCAAGGCAATTCTTGAAAATCCCTCCCCTTTGACTCTTTATTTAGCAACCATGAAAACATGTCATGCACTCACACCTATTGTTCTTAGGTTACTCCAAAGATATATGAAAATGCGTAATATGTCATTTTCTACAATAATTCATGTTAATATACATCACGCACACATAGATATTAATGAAATTCACATACAAACGTGTTATTCGTTTCATAGAAGGCAGACCAAAATCAACTCACATGAGCTAATAAATGATTTTAGTCCATCTGGACCCACCAAGCATCACAAATAGCAATAATAAATGAACACACGAGGTCACTAAGGAACAGCTTTGAATCTTAAAGATTCCATTCAGATAATTTTAGCATTAGTTGCGTGATTTTGACTTTGAGTTGTAACAAATGGATGTGAAACAGCTTTCCTCAATGGGGAATTAGAGGAAGAGGTCTACATGAAAGAACCTGAAAGATTCTCCTCTAGTCAAGGTGGAGCGAATTAGTACAAGCACAAGAACCATTTACTGATTGAACAAGCTTCTCGCAATGGTATTTGAAATTCCATGATGTGATATCTCATACCTGACTCGGAAGAGCATACCGCTGACCAGCTTATTACACTTAGAATAACAGGCTGGAGCAAGATTTGTTTCTTAATCCTATGTAGATGACATTTACCGCAAAACCAATGATAAGGATTTGATGTATGAGGTAGAACAATTTCTCTCTAACCATTTTAAACATGAATATATAAGTGCCTCCTCTCATGTTAGGTATAAAGATTTTTAGAGACATACATAAATGGCATTTTAGTCATCACTAAGAAACCTATATCATCAGAAATTAGAGAGATTTATGATGGAAAGATTGTTCACTGTTGCTCCCATCACAGGACAGGTTTCAATTTGAACCAATGTCCCAAGAATGATTTTGAGAATGAGGAAACGGCGAACATCCCCATATGCTTTAGTTTGCTGGTAGTATACTGTTTGTTCAAGTCTCGCACTCAAACCCGACATAGCATTTTCCGCCAGTATGTTCAAAGATATCGTAGAGTAACCTGTATGGACCACGAGAGAGCTCCAAAGAAAAGTTCAAGATACGCTCAAGGAACCATGAACACATGCTTATGCATTGAGGCAAATGACAACCCAGAGATAATTGGTTATCGATCCAGACTTCAGGTCGTGTTGATCCACATAAATCAACACGATCGATACATCACGTTTCCGTGAGTCAGACAGAAAAGCAAGCTATGTAAGACTTTGATAGTTACTTCCCACTGCGTTAAAAACATAATTTTTTGCAATATGAACCTTTGTAGTCTATTTTGTTTTTAAGTCTCTTATTTGCTTTGGTGGGCTTCGTTTTCTATAGAGGCTTATGCACCACTGGGATAGAACACAACAAAGGGACAAAGGAGGTTGTCTGACAAGAACAGCCGAAGTGAGACACATAAAAAGGCGGAGAGCTCTCCACCAAGGAACAAAGAAAGCCAATAGGGGCTCAAAGGTGATATCCCCAATGCATATAGATCAATGAGGATCACATACATCCTCCACATGTAAGTTCACTCCCTCATGCATTGTGCCTCCTGAGAAGACAATGCATGGATTGTCAGACCCTACCTAAGGCCTCCGCTTCCCAACCTTCATGAAATTTGAAACAAAATCCATATACGCATATCCGGGAGTTAAGGAGGCTCCAACACATTTAAGGATAGTGCCACTAATATGGACCTGTTTATTAAAAGCCTTTTCCACTGACTTGAAAGCGACAAGGAAAATATGGCCTAAACTCGAGGCGAGGTCCATTGCCAACAATCAAGTTTAATTTTTAAAAATTTCCACACATAAACCACGCTTTGAATAGGAAGATTTCATCCTGTTCTACAAAATGAGAAATTTATCGCACTGGAAAGGCATTTTGGAAAACCAATAGTGCCCAGTCACCATGGTTTCGATATTTGGTGGTTGCGAACAACCATTTCATGATGGATGTCCCCGCCATGAAGCAAATTTGTTGGAAACTATGTGTGAGGGGACTCAAAGAGTAAAAACCAAGAAGCCATGGATTCCCGAATTATGTGGCCGAGATATCCAGCATGGGATGAAACCAAACCCAGAGAGTCAGAGGACAGATACCCAGCCTCTAATTGGTGGGAGTAATGTACTCACTCTTTCGAGGATTATGGAATAGGTAAAAGCTATCCATTCTAGCTAGAATGGTCAGATAGAGCTAGAAACAGAGAAATCAACAATGTAGGTAATGTGGCAATAGCTACAAGGCCTCCCGGCACATCCAAATTCCTTCTGTTTTTCCAAATTCACATTGATCACCAAGGAGACATCGCTAAACGTCTTTAGGCAGAGAGGGATATGACGGCGACATGCCAAATGTCAGGCCAACACAAGCCACCAAACTACCGCCCTACATACAAAGCAATACATGATAACTCCCACTCTGAGAAACCATCCTAATCTCTCCCTTGATACCAAACCTCCATCATATGTACCCCTCAAAAGTGCTATAACAATGTGGTTCCTCATTCCAAACTAATAACCACACGAACATCCCATCTCCAGCTTATGCAAGCCATTCGAATCTGATGTGGAAATTTTTGTAGAGGGGAGCAGTATAAAACAATGCACTGACCAACGTGTAGAGCAAAAAATCAACTAATCCAGCCACCAGAGAATCAACACCGTGAGAGCACTCTTAATGTCAGTCGCACGGACGGGCTTTAAACGAAATGGCTTAAAGTCTTCACACCAGAGGTTCAATTTCGTTGACTAACTAACTGCAGTGAAATATAACTTCCTTCCTGCATACACCTCAATCCCAGGAAGTGCATGAATTGAGCTCTTCTAGTGAACCAACTTTCAAGATAGATGAAGTCAAGGCAATGATCACTTTGAGAAGTGGAAAGGAGGTTGAGCAGCCAGTCCCTAAACCAGCAGAAGAAGGCCAGGAGGCAAAAGAAGTCAACTATGTGAGTTAAAGGATTAAAGAAGATGCAAAAGAAGAAGAGCACACCTCCACCTTTCCTCAAGCACTAAAAAGTAAGAAGAAGAACAACTGCTTCTGAGATTCTAGGAAGTGTTATACAATAGGTAGATGCAACATCCCCGCTAGACATGATCAAACAAAGTTCCAACTTTTATGCAAATTTTTCAAGGGAAGCTTCAGGCATAGCAAGAGAGGTTAAATGTTACAAGAAGGCCTTCGACAGGTCAAAGTCACATCATTCAGTGCAAGACTCCAGTAAAATACAAAGATCCCGTTGGTTCTACCATCCATAAATATTGGAGGCACTTGCGTAGAAAAAGGCACCGCTAGACTGGGAGCGCACAACCTCGCCGCCTTATTCAAAGGTATGCAGCTTGGGTTTCAGATAGCTTAAGCCCACTCCATCACATATCGTCCCTGTAAATAGATCCATAAAAATACCAAAGGCATTGTGGGAGGACTGTTTATCAGATAAGTGGACAAATTCCTACTATCCTCAGACTTATGATGCAGCTTGATATAGAACCCCATAGAAGTGGGGACTAATTATGTGCCTATCATCCCTAGACCATTCTGAAGCCACCTTCTAATGCAATCATTAATTTCCGAAATGGAGTTATGCAACCTACATTTGGGGAACATGACCTGAGCTCAACATCTTCCACTTGAGCAAAAGCACATAACCAGTGAAGAGGGTCTAAATGAGGCTCAAAATTGACACTATCCTATAGAAATAAGTCGAAAGGTGCCAAAGAATTGCAGACGATTGAGGAATTATCTAAGTGCTCAAGAGTCAGGAACCCAAGACTTGTATACTGCAGAGGCCATGGAGAAAGAAGGAAGAAATCCTACCTTTGTTGATGGAGGAAGGAATCAATGAGCCTCAAAAGATGGATCTCAAGCCCCACCGCGAATCCAAAACATGACAATTTAGAACATGGGCAAAGGCTCAAGGGTCATATCCTCCCCGTCGCATTTATAGGAAAAAGCCTGAAATGCCTACCTGGACATCCCTGGGGAGAACAAGCAGGCTATCATGGAATATCACTAACCCAAAGGAATTAGCCCAACACTGGTACACATCATATCTATTCGAGAAGGAACTAAAATCGCGAAGGCACTGCAGAGGAGACTGAATCTCTCACATGCAGAGGTACTTGTAGAAGTCCTTAAACTGCCACAAGCCGTATCATTTAATTTATATCCGATAAATATTTGGGTGAGTCCAACCTGGTGCTGTGCCAAACAATCAGGTAACTATTGGTGCATAATGAGAAGTGAGGAACGTCATCACCCGCATTACCACAAAAAGCTGGAGGCATGTGGTTGACATGATTCATAATGAGGTGATAAGAAAGGATCACTTCTTCTACCCTTCATGGACTAGTTTCTCGAAGAATCTCCACAACCCTTTACTACTTCCCCTGATGGCTGGTCTGTGCTACTTCCGCAGATTGAGATCGCAGAGCATCTCAGAGAAGACCACCTTTCACCGCTTCATTTGACATATGCATACGTGAGGACTTGGCTCAATGCCCCCCACACATTCCAGCTGATGGTTACTTAGCATATTCATATGATTTTGGTGGAGCGACATGGAAGTCTACATGATGATATTACGCTTTATGGAGGGAGTCAGAATGCTTCGATCAACTCGAAACAACTCGTATGGATGTATTGAGAAGAACTGATATTGAATTGGGAAAATGCCATTTTATGGTCAACTGTAAAATTAGTTGGACATATTATTTCCAACAAAGGAATTGGGGTTGGGACAGAAAATTGAACTCGATTTAAACTACCTTTCTCCTACGAATGTGAAGACTGCAGGCAAATTTTAGCATGTGTGCTTACAGAGGTTCACTGGCGATTTTTCAAAAATTGCCAAGCCTCTTTATAAGCTACTGGAGAAGGATGCCAAATTTGTTTGGGATGAAGATTGCCATAAGAGCTTTGAGGAGCTTAAGGCCTACTTAACCACTGCACCAATAGTGAGAGCCCCCAAATGGAAGTTACCTTTCGAGGTTATGTGCAATGCAAACGAGCTCGCCATTGGAGCAGTTCTCGGGTAGAGAGAAGAAGGAAAATCTTATGTGGTTTACTATGCAAGCAAAACGTTGAATAAGGCACAAAGGAATTACACCACCATAGAGAAAGAGTCGCCGGGCAAAGGGTTCATGCCTTTGACAAATTTCGTGCATACTGCAGGGTCAGAGATCAGACCTCACGTACTGATTCTACTTTCTAAAGTGCCCTTTCACCAAGCAAAATCCCAAGGCTAGACTTTATTAGGTAATCTCCTCCTTCAAGAATTCAACTTGCAGATCAAGGATAAAAAGGGGGTGGAGAATGTTGTTGCGGATCATCTCTCGTGACTAACCATAGCACACAACACCCACAACCCTCCAATTAATGATGAGTTTCCTGAGGAGTCCCTGTTGCTAGTGGAAAATGCCCCATGGTATGCTCACATTGCCACTCGCAAACAGAGAGATTTACCACAGACTAGAAGGCATAAGACAGGAAGTTCTTCTTCACAAAAATTCAATTATACTATTAGGAGCCCTTTCAGATAAACAATGTGCTCTGACAAGATAATCGTGGAAGATGTGTGCCAGAGAACAAGAAGTGATATTACTCAAATCATTGCCATGAATGTATGTGGAGGCCATTTTGCTTCCCATAAAACTCATGAAGGTGCAAGCAGGCATCCGGTTTTATTGGTCTTCTTTCATGATGCCCACACCATATGCAATGCGACAAATGCCAAAGATTGGGAAAATCTCTCATTGTCACATGATGCCCCGAACCGACCTCAGTTGATTTGTTCAATGTTCGGGGGGCATCGACTTTATGGGACCATTCCCTTCATCGTTTTGATACGTCTACATTTTTGTGGGAGTCGACTATGTGTCGAAACAGTCACAATGCCCCGCAGAGCAAAGAGACCGCGCAGCGGTGCTGAAATTCCCGACGGAGAACATCTTCTCTGTGATTCTGGGGTCCCCAAGGCCATATCCAGCGATGAGGTTCACATTTTTACAACAAACCCATTTGAGAACCTCCAGCGGCGCATGGTGTAAAAGCACAAAGTGGCCACCCTTACCATCCTCAAACCAGTGGTCAAGTTGAGCTTACCAATAGGGAAATCAAAACAATATTGATGAAAGCGCGAGCTCCAAATATAAAGGACCGGGTCTCTCAAGCTTCGGATTCTCGGGCATATAGAACGATTCATCCTTGGTATGTCCCCCATCCTAGTTTATGGCCGCACGTGTCACCGCCATGGAAATTGAGTATAAGGCATGGTGGGTCGACAAAAGATGAACCCGATACGGGAAGAATCGCCTCAAAGGCTCCTTGATATCACTGAGCTTGAAGAGTTGAGAAATGATTCCTACTTCAACTCGAAGATTGCAAAAGACAAATTAAAGAAGTGGCATGATCAGCTAATACCCCGTAAAAACTTCAAACAAGGAGACCAAGTGCTGCTTTATGACTCCAAGCTATACCTCTTTCCGGGCAAGCTCAAGTCAAGATGGACTGGTCCATTCATCATCCACCAAGTTCATTGTACGGATCGTTGACCTCGTCACTCACAAATATATATTCAAAGTCAAATGGGCGCAGGATGTGCCATATGTAGCACGCTCGGCAAAGAAACAAGGAGGAGATCCCCTCTCCCACCCTTCATAAATTCAACAGGATACTCTAAGTTGGCTTGGTCTCCACTAAGACTGAAATGCCACTCCATTTTTTTGTGTTTAATGAATTTTATTTGGTTTATTCCATGTTTTAGTTGTAGCTAGCTTATGACCGCCATTCTTATGCACATTCTCACTTTTTTTTTTTTAGAGTTTTTGTTTATGTAGTAGAAATCCTCCACCCTTTCCATCTCATCCCTTAATCCAAGGCACAGACCCGCGTGAGCGCATTGGCCGAGGCCTCGGTGCGCCCTTCCTCTCAACCCCTTGCCGCCGGGCAGAGCACTCCCGCCGCCGGCAGCCCCGCCGCTTCATGCCCCTGCTCCTACTACCCCGCATCGCAGGCGATACACAAGTTGGGCCTACTCCTCCATCTCCTTCTCACCCGCGGCCATCCCGGAGGGCCCCACCTCTAACCAGGGCCCGGACTTAGGACCCGGGCGAGTCATCTAGTTCAAGGCCACAAGAGCCCCATTCCCCACATGTTCAGTGGTCCCCGACATCTCACCCTGATTCCCTCGGTTTCATTATCCGACGCTCTTCCATTTAAGTGCACCATTACTGCAATTCATATTATACACTGGGGAAGTGCATTATGAGACACATTATGATTTTCAGCTTTTGCATAAACGATCCCGAGTTCAGATTCCATGAGGCTTGTGCACACCCTGATTTTATGACCTCGTGCCTGCTTCACCCCCAGTCATCGAAGTCCTGTCACAAATTACGACACATCCGTGAGGAGCAATCCCATCCCATCGTTATCCATTTCCTTGATTGATGGTTGCGAGGGACACTTCAAGCCCGATATTGCGCCTGCAAAGATTCCATTTTTATTGTCCCAGCCAAACTGGCTGACTACGTGCCACGGCCTTTGTTCCATTGTCATAGGGAGATGGTCTTTCTCCGTATATTATCCGCAGGACAATGCAGAGGGGTCTATATTACTCCTGAGATACTCGAGTATGCTCCTTATCGACCATATACTGTGGTCCAACCTCTTCCCACTCCAACATACCGTACAACGAAGAGGAGCTATTCTGGAAGCTTTATATTGCATATCCGAAGGTTTTTGGTTCAGCCTTAGAGCTTTCACATGACATCTGCTCCACTTTATAACAAGAACCACCACAGAACTCCGACTCTAGCTGAACCACACCTTCCTGCTGGTGTTATTATGCTAGGTGTTAGAGCATATGGTTTTCCTTATCACACCCCCACCCTCTCCGGGCCGGGCGTATGCAGCCGCCACTCCACAAAACTCGCACCAAGCACTTAACGACCAGAAATTCCTCGTGAAGCTAAGCCGCCTTGCTTACTTAATCCGATAAATTTTTTTCCTTTTTCTAAACCCATGATTTGGTAAAATTCCAGTACATATAGGTCGCATAAAGGACATGTTCCAAATCCTGTATACACAATTTACACTATTTCAATTGTTAAGAACCAACAACATTCTTTCAAAAGATTCTCAACACACATTTTCACAACTACCTTATGTACATACATATGTTCCATTATACAAATTCAAAGTGTTTTACAAAGATTATTACTACACAAAGACTGATACTAAAGTCAGAGATCTGAGTTTTGCTCCAAATGGCCCCAGGCTGCACTGCCCTGGAAAAGAGTTTTTAAAAAGGAGGTCATAATGAGGCTAAACGAGCTCAATCGAGTGATGCTTTCAAAAATGTTACTTTTTCCAAAACATCTCAAAACTATAAAACTCTCTTTTACAAGCTATTTTCTAGAAGCCTTGCTTGCTTTGCTCTGCTTTTCTTTAAAAGTTTCCAAAACTTTTTATACTTGCTTGCTTTGAAAGTTTATAAAACTTTTCATAAATCTCTTGCTTGCTTGCTTTACCTTGCATTAAAAGTTTCTAAAACTTTTCTCAAATATCTTGCTTTAAAAGTTTATAAAACTTTTCTCAAATCTCTTGCTTTAAAAGTTTATAAAACTTTTCAAATCTTTGCTTTAAAAGTTTATAAAACTTTTCTCAAATCTCTTGCTTTAAAAGTTTATAAAACTTTTATAAATACGGGAGCCTGGGCTCAACCGCTTGTTTTGAAATAAAAACTGAGCCCAACAACTGGCACGCTTGCTTAAAAACTCTGGCTTAACCGCTTGTTTTAAAAACTGGAGCTCGGGCTCACCGCTTGCTTCAAACAAACACGTGGCTCGGGCTCAACCGTGCACAGGCGGGCTGATCTTTTCAAAATGCATAAAACATTCTATAAATCATAAATGGGTTTTCCTACTACAAATTTTCTAGTGAACACGGGAGCCATACCTACAGCGCCAGCTGGAAGACCTGGCTTCATCACTCGGTGGAAGGGCCTCGCCCACATCACTTCCTGGGAAATATGGTGGAATTGACCGGTCTCCATCACCATAATTTAGTGTTATCAACCATATACCCGCATGCCGCCTTAAATGCGATGTGGATGAACTAAGTTTGCCGACCAGCAAATCTAAAATGTACGAATGATATCCTACCACCACCGCAAGATCGACGGAATACACTGACTGCATAGGTCATTTAACTTAGGGATTTGCTAGGGCCTATTTACAAAATAGACTTTGTCGGTTTGCTTGTTTGTTTTTGAAATATATTCACAATTCAAAACCTGCTTGCTTGTTTTTTAAAAGTATGGTCAATACATCAAACCATTACTTATTTTGCTTTTTCATGGTCATTAATCCAAAACCATTTAATGACTGCCAAATCTCATTGTTTATTTGAACATATTTAACAATTCAAACCATTAAATACCGCAGTAACACATTTATAATAATAATTTAGTATTTAAACAGTTTAACACTTCACCTCTCGTTTCCAAAACTCAGCACAACAACTCCACTACTTTCTCGCTCTTCTTTAGCCTACACACTCAAACGAATACGGCCATGCGGATAATTCTTGACGATAGCGTAATATTTCACGGCATTTCAGATTCCCAGTCACACTAGTCATTCGCTTCACTATACGAGGTACGCCATGCCACAGTTCCAATCTTCTTTGAAACTCTTTTAATCATTCATTGAGGTTCCTATACTAACAAGAAGACTTAGGTTTAACTATGCGAAATCACACATTCGGGTACCGGACTATGGTATCGTGACTTGTTTGGTACCGTATCAACCGCCTCGTATGGTGGTACCGGTTCCAATTTGCATCGCACCACACCACTGTTTTAGTTGCAAATCGCACCACTGCTTCGTAATCGGTACCACTTCTGAAGGTTTTGCCCGCATTTGCTTCTTTTTCCTCTTGGTACCCATCTTTCCCATACAACCCTCCATTCCATTTTGCACTCTCAATAATCAACATGGAATTCATCCAAAACCACCTACAACACTCCCAGATGGTGGTTTGGGAACCCATACAACAAAACCCTAGGCAAAACCTAAAATTCAACTTAAAGTCCACCAATTCCTTCCAAACCATAGAATTATGATGGCTTCCATGTTTATTCTATACCAATTAGGAGATTTTACCACAAACTTCAAGAACAGCTAGATGATCTCTCTCAAAACCCTAGACCAAGGAGCAACTAATCTCCATACCAAAACCTTAGGAATCCAAAATACACTTGATTTAAAAATGAAAACATACCTTTGTCTCCTTCTCCTTCCTCATCTTCCTTCTCTTCCTCTTCTTTTCTCCTTTCTTCTCCTTTCCTACGGGTTGCCCTAGCCAAATTTGAGACCAAAATAAGTTTTTGGTTTGTCTCACCTTTTTTATATTCTAATCTTTCCTTTAATTACAAATAGATCCTTGGTCTCTTTAATATTTGAAATCAACTTGTATTATTTATACTGGGTATTATTATCTTCTTTGATTATTCCTTCATGTCCCATTCGATCACCATAATTTTACCTTGTACTAGTACAACACCTGTGTTCATCAATTTATCATTTCATAACCATCCCTAATAACAACTCCCAAAAATATTCAATGTGACACTTAGTGCTTGTATACGCCTCACGCAGCATGTGCACTATACACCTCTCGGGCCTGGCGCATTCCCTGGTGCCCCTGACGGAAAGCCGCCAACATTGCGAGGTTTATCAAGGATAGTGGCATCTTCGCCCGTGCTCGTAACCTCCCACCTCAGACATATCGAGGGAGAGGCCAGCAGCTGACCATCCCGCAGAGGAGGCAGCCCAAATCAGACCATCTCGCGCCCCAGCAATCACCGCCCATTACCTACGCCGCCGCATCTCTCAGACCCTCGAAAACTGGGCCACACTGGCTGACCTAGTACATTAGCGCCTCCACGACAAAGATATCTCCATATCCTGATTCGCTATTGCGAAAATGCGCCGCACCTTATTAGCCATGTCAAGACTTTTGCAAGCCTACAAGCCTTAGTTGAGGATGACACACGTAGGCCGCTATCGCTTCACCACCTCCTTGCTCGACGTAACAACCATGCCATCCTTGGGCAACCTAGAGTCACCTGGCCCGCTCCTATCTCTCCATCACCTACCCGTGCCTTCGTGATCATCCTCCAACGCCAAAGAATGGGCTCAGATTCTCCTCCAAACATCAACAACTCGCCTGCCCATGCGCATGATGACATACCACCAATTTCGTCATCATTGAAGAGGTAATTTCCCTCTGGGCTTCTAACTGAGCCCCATTGAGGACAATGTGACATTTGTTGGGGGGAGAGTTAGCGAAGGAAGTGGCTTTACATTTAGTGTTTTTGTTGCACTCAGCAAAAGCTTTCTTTTTTGGTGAAGATTAATGACTTTGCCATTAGTTTATGTTTGTAGTTGTTTCTATTTTGGTTGCAGTTTTAGTTTTTTTTTATGTAAAGCTGAAAATATAGCCATATATCTTTTTATACATACCATACAAACACACTTAAGGCCATGAAATTACACCTTTTTTTTGCTTTGCCTAACTCGTGCTGAAAAATTGAAAACATTGTCCAATGTTGTTGAGATGGATTGATTCCATGCTTAATTAAGCTGGATGATCGCTTAAATTCTTAGTGCTTTTCAACCCTTTTTCTTCCACCTCTGGGGCTTACTACACACTCGTGGCACATAAGGTTTTCAATACTGCTTCGAAACCGCCTAATCTCCTAAATTTTACAAAAGTCTATCTCTAGTTTCATTTACTACCTTCACAGGTTAAGGGCTCCCTAGGAAAAGGAAGGCCGAGTCTTCAAAATAAAAAGAAGAGAAAAAGAAAAGAAAAAGAAAAAGAAGAAAATTACAGCGCTTGCCTTGAAACCCGAGCACGGTCCGAGGGGTATATGGCGTGAAGTCTTGTGCTTCTAAAATTCTAAGCCAACTGGCTGGAGCCACCGACTTAGTGCTCGCTACATGGTGGATAGGTGAGGCCCAACAAGTTGTAGGTGCTGGAGCCCCAAGTCATTCAGTCCGAGGTGGAACTCTAAAGAGTTTAGGAAGAAAATCCTTATGACTTGATGCCCTAAGCCCCAATTGGTCGGGTCATTAGTACTGCCACATGACTTTGGTGATAATTCTCAACATTGCACCCCGCAACACAAAAGAATTGTGAAACAAGGAATGTGGATCTTTGATCTATTTAGGTCAGTTAGTGTACTAGGTTGGGGCAGTAGCTTGCCTGGGGAGTGCGGCTCGCTTTATCAGTTGAAAACTAATCATATGAACACTTAGATTTTGTGGAATTCTAAAGATTCTCTAGAGAAGGAAACTCTCTTTGATGCTAAATTTTGTATGGCATTCACTTTCTCGTGATGGTATTGGGAAGGTTTTTGCAGGATTCTCAGAGGGTTAGGCATTACTTCATCAACATACTTTAAAATACCATTTTTTGAGAACATAATTTTGTTATTAGTTTTGTTTCGTTTTTTCTTTTTTCTTTCATTGCTATGTAATTAGCAATGTATCGATTGGGAGGAGTGATTAGTGACCAAAAGTGCTATTTTGAGCCTTATTTTAGTGGTGTTTTGAGCAATTTTTAGGTACTTGTGACGCCCCAAATTTCTGGGAATTTTTTTTTTATACAAGAGTTTTGTAATGTACAACCTTTACATACCAAAATATATGAAACCACATCGTTCTAATATATTTTTACAAATTTCTCAAGGCCACAACCCAGCCTTCTTCATGCTCATCAATCTTTAAGGAGCTTCTCGTTTTTTCTTGTGTACCTAAAAGGGTCCACGACCGGGTGAGCAAAGCAGCAGTGATAATTTCCCACAAGCGCGTTACTCCCACCTAAGTGCACAATGGTCATACCGTAAACACATTCAAGTAAAATGTCTACATAGAATGTCATATGTCATGCATGAAATGTCATCTGCCCATATTCGAAAGCCACTCACCATTCCTCACAGTAGCCCTATGCTAAGTGTGAAAAACCAATCGTCATTTTATTCCAACACCATTTTTTAAAACAAAGTTTTGCTTTAAAATTTGTAACCCATCGGGAAAACCTCCACGTTCATTTGATTTGATCAAATTTCGTGTTTATGTATTTAGGGATTTCACCGATGACGGCACCTTTCCGACATTTTTGACGGGCTTTCACCGCCAGTGATCATGTCTAACCTCAATAAAATTTGGCCTTCACTCCTGGGGGACTTCCCCCATCTCGCATACCCAACACACTTATTTATTTTCATTTCGCAAACTGTGTGACTCATTTGGAATTTGTCCCACTAACCGAGCCCACTAATCAACACCATACGTTAAGTTGATCCACAATCGCGGTACCCATGACACCCCCATTGAACACTCCGCCAACATAGTGCCGATCTCCAACCATGCACTCACACCCATGTCATGCGATAAGCTGTGCACGTGCAATGCTATTATGCCGAACGTATATATATAACCATCCATATCACATACTCATGCATATTCATCCATGAATCATTTGGACATTTATATTCAAGTGACAAATTCCAAAACCATTTTATTCAAACAAGTTTAAGCATGATTCTCAACATACAATGGATAATATAATTAATACATATAATTCTCCTTCATGCACAACCCATGTGTTACAGATCGCAAAGATACATTAACATGTCATATTCACACTGCATGTTATTCACACAAGCCATAACACAACCCACTCAATATCCCTAACTCCGCTCACTGCCATCGGCCCACCATCTACTGCTCTTACCCGGACAACCTACCTTACTTGTCCCGGACGCCCCTTTCCAGCCAGGTCAGAAACCCACTGCCCTCCAAGGTTATCCATCTGGAAACTTGACTCAATGGGCTTTCCATAGAGTCCAAGAACACCTGAATCGGAGTTCGGACGAGAAAGTTATGACCTTCCGAAGTTGGAGGTCACACATGACTAAGCAGCCTTACCCGGATAGCCTACCTTACTTGCCCAAATGTCCCTTTCCGGCCGGCTCAGACATCCATCCAGGTGAACCGGCCTGGGTGAACTCGTTTGTGGTGACCCTATCCGGGCCGGTTAACTAGCTTGACAAAATTTCCTTCGTCTGGGTGAACCCGTCCGAGGTGACCCCATCCGTGGCCGCTTAACTCAATCGATTAACCTCGTCCGGAACTCGGGGTCAAGCAACCCACCGGATAGCCCTTGTCCGAGGTGAACCCGTCCGGTGGACCCCGTCTGCTCGATTGGTTTAGGCCTGCCGGGCCCGAGTGGTCTGGACCGTCACCCAGTGGCCTAACTGGCCAAATAGAAAGTGGCCTTAACTTTTAGCCGCCAGGCCTTAACCTAGCCTACGAAAGGGCCTAAACTCCAAGCAGCCCGAATGGCCTTGACCAGCCGGCCCGAGTGGCCTTGACCAGCCGGCCGAGTGGCCTTAACCTAGCTGGCCCGAGTGGCCTCCCATTTAACCTGTTCAGAGTAAACGAACCATGACTTAGGCTACCGAGGTCCGATTTGAGAAATTCAAAAGTCTAACATCAAGTTCACTGATGTGGCTACAATTTACTTCCATGACTCATCAAAATCCCTTTATTTCTACCAAAAATCCACTCAATTCCTAAGTAATGTGTACCACTCTCAATGTATAAACTCTTCTCATGGTTCAAAAATACAACCAAACATTCTTAGGGCCAAACAATCACCACCACACAACCCTTAGGTGTAGCAACCAAAGTAAATAGAAGAGATCACTCCTTGGAGTTTTTTTTTTCAAAACTCCCCAACTGGACCCTATGCTTCCTTGGTCGTGAGGATGAACTCTTCCTCTTACTCCTAAACTCGGTTTGGGTCCGATCAAGCCGGGAAAATTTAGAGGGAAGTAGTGTGAGTCTCTCTCTCTAAAACTCTCACTTTTTCTTCCTCTTTCTTTTCGCTTCTTTGTTTTCTCCTATCCCACTTTGGGTCCAAGGTGCCGCATTTGTCCCCACTTGCCACATGTCTACTTACCGGGCTCTTAAGATTTCACTCCATCCTTATCCATCTACTACGATTTCCCCTCCAATGCCATGATACATGTCACCCATAGTCAGTCTTCGAGCTCATTGTTTGACTTACTCATAGACTGATACCGTGGTCTCATCTTGAGTCACTCACTGCTCCAAGTGTCCCGCACTCACCCCTGTCGAAAATGAAATTGTCTCTAATTCGACGAAATTCGACGGTAGCTATATTACGAGATCTATCTCCAACCTGCGAAGTCCGCTTTCATCATCCAAGATCTTAGAAAAAAATTGAGTTCATCAAATTTCCATTTTACCTTTTTCATAAAATTAGAATTTTTCGGGTTTTACAATTAATCAACCGAATTAACCTAATTTGCACATTAAGGTCTCGCTTATCGACGCTGCCAGGACTAATTTTATAGTTTTTGCAAGCTATTATGCCAGTCTGCTGAGCCGATCCAAGCAATCTAAGAATTCAAGTCGAATCCCACATTGCATGTGTGACAGGGAAATCGGAAGGAAAGAAGAGTAGAAGAGGCAAGGGAAATGAAGAAATGCGTAAATTCTTGGCGTGTCAGGAAAGCAAGGTTAAATTTTCGTAGGGCACGAAGTCGCCTCACACTTGGTTTCTACCCGTCGACCCCGGTTGCTAACCCCCATTTTTGTGATTTTTTCCAATTTTTCCTTCATGTATTATGTGTGTTAAGGTATTTTTGTATTTTTGCTTATTTGAGCACTATAAGCTCAAACCAAATCTTCAGAGATATCTTGATTTCGCTTGGTCGAATACATAATGTACGGGAGTTTTCCCGCTTTTCTTCTTCTGCTTCATTTTCTCTCCTTTTCTTCCACTTTCTCGACTACCAAACACCCCTTGAGGATGACAACTCAAGGGATGGTTGACTAAACCCCCTCCATCCTTGAAGAGGAGGGCTACTGGGCTAGGGTTTTGAGGTAAAAGGTTGGTTCTCTTGTTTTTAATGCAAGCAGTTATTATCATTTATGTTTCTATCTCTCATTCTAGGTTTAAATCTCTTAAATGTACCTTGATTAACCTGTATTTGGCAAGCTTTTAGGGTTCAATGGATGCTTATTGCCAGATCCACCAGACTCATTAGTTGCCTTCTATTAGTTACTGTAGGGTAGATTTAAGGGATATACTTTCACTATCGGGGAGCATTAATGTCCACACTATATCAAAAGGAAAATTATTCGGTCTGGCCATGGATAAATGAAGATCCGGGTTCGAAATGACTATAGGTCATCCTCCCCAACGCGAGGAAAAGGACCCGAGAACCCTAATTTATCTAGACTTTCAACCCCGCATTCAATGCTTCAAGGATTTATTTTTTCATATTTTATTTCACGATGCTTTTCGCCTCGTGAAACTATCATGTCTCCCACTGCTTACAACACCCCTAATCTAAAGTGAAATTCACCTTTTTGAGCCAACTGCAAATCATTTACATGAAGAAAACCCATCCCTGTGTTCAACCCTAGAGCCACTATACTGCAATAGCTATGCTATGGCAGTAGGAGGAATAGGTTATAAATTTTGTTGATTATGGCACAACCTACCGCATCACGAATCAATAATTGATGGAGTCACTTAGGATGGTTGGCTAAAAATAGCGACATGTCTCCCACTCAGCCATCGATTTTTTTTTTTAAGTTCGGCTTGAATGGGCTCCAATGCACCTCTTCATGAACTTGTTTCTACTTCCATACCACCGTGGGAAGGATGAAAAATTCGCCGTAACCTATCGTGTCATTTTTCTCAGACGATTCTTCCGTGGACTGGGTTCTAGATTGAACTTTCACCTATGGGAGATATGCCTGCTTGTGGTCTTCTAAATATTCTTGATATTAATTCTCCTGTCCTTCCACATTTGCATTTGTACTAATGACTTCTAATCTGATCCCCTTCATAAATCGAGGGATGATTCTTCTTTCCCACCAGTGGAGCTTATGAGTCAATTCTCTTCGCTCATCTTCACACTCGAGGCTACTGGTAAGGCCCATTCGCCTTCCCAATTAGATTCTAGAACGTATTCAAAATCCACGAGTGGAAAGAATCTAACAATTGAGTGGATGCAGTATAATAAGGAGCTAACAATAAGTTATTGCATTTATATTCCTATGTTAGCCGTCAAAGCACTAATTAGGAGTCCCTAATGATATGTACCTTTTGTGCTCCAAGTTCCAACACGATCTTCAAACCAATCACTAATCATATTTAACTTGATTGTTGGTGCACTTGAAAGCCAAGTTGAAAGATAGGGTAGTCTTTATCCCTCTTAGTGAGATGATTACTATCCCAGCTCCAGTGGAATTCTACGTCCTAGAACCATCAATCTTAAGAACCCAAGGTCACATCACTTCATATATCCTGGCCCATATCCTTTTATGGTTTGATTTCTAATGAAGGCGACGCCCAAAAGTTAGCTAAAGTTTGCCCATTGACTCCATTTTTGTGAAAATAGACTAAGGTGAATTTTGACAAAGCAAGGGACCATTTCGATTAGTCGGGTGATTAAGGTCCCTATATGTATTTCATCAAGTTGTTTAGAGACCACATACACTTGAGACTTAATCAAGTAATGTCTCACTGTTACATACAAAGCATGTGGCCAAACATAACTTCAATCTATGTATACCTTATTTATGTTGGAATTTAGAACCTACTCAAATAGTGCAAACAACCCGGCTCATGGCTTTCAACAACATTATTTTGTGGTAGAAGAATTTTGCGTAGACTTTTTTTTGCTGCTGATAGATAGAGTTTGGAGTGGCCGAACCCTAGAGGTGTGCATTAAACCTGGGCTAGGAAGTAGCCTTTGATTCCATCAAAAGCCGCATGGTGTTGTTACTCTCATTTAAACTCTTCCACTTCTTTCAGTTTGATTAGGTTAGAGAATACCTTAGTCACAATATGGTCTTTCAGTGCCGCAGGGCTTAGAGCTTTACAATAATCTTTGAAAGCACAAGCTTAGTCACAAGCCTGCCTTTGTGTTAATGTGCTTAGAGCCACTGTCTGTCTTTTTGAGAGGCCAGTTTAGAGCTCATAGTCCGGGTCTTTTAAAAGTTCCAGTAGGCTTAGAGCCACAATCTAGTCTTTTGAGAGTGCCGATTGTGCTAGAAATCACACCACATTTTCTCAAGTGCCAGGAGGCTTAGAGCCACAGTTTGGTCTTTTGAAGTGCCAGCAAGCTTATAAGCCACAATTTGGTCTTTTGAGAGTGCTAGCAGGCTTAGAGCTACAGTCTGGTCTTTTAAGAGTGATATGTGCTTAGAGCCACGCTTGGTCTGAGCGCTGTAGCCCCGGGCCTGTCTGCTGAGAGTGCTAGTAGCTTAGGAGCCACGCCTGGTCTTTGCAAGAGTGCAAGTGTAGGTTTAGAGCTATAGATGAGCCTTTGAGAGAGTGCCAGAGGCTTATATAGACACAAGCCTGGTCTTTTTGAAGTGCTAGAAGGGCTGCTTAGAGCCACGCTCTGCCTTACGGAAGCAAGCAGTATTTCAAGAAGATGATCTTTATCGATAACAATACGTTTAAAGGAAATTTTATTGGTATTGGCCCTTCGATGCATGGCATTCCACATTATGGGAACCGAGTCCCGCTTAGCTTATTCACGCGTATGATCCGGATCGCCTCACTCTGACTGCCACCATGTGTCCTTTCACTCGTTGGAACTTCTCGTCTATTGGGTTAGCAGTGTTTTCAAAGACTCTTCTCAAGACTAAGTCTCTGTCTCGGAATGTACTTAGTTTTACCCGCCTGTTTTACAGGTTTGTCAATCTTTGCTAGTATGATGTTATGTGCAATGTTACGCCTTCGCGGGAGCTCGCCCATTACTCCAGGTCTGCAATCCGCCGCATTAACCTCTTCAAGAATTCCAGTGCGAAGTGTGGGCATCCCAATTTCTGTGGGGATTATAGCCTCCATCCTATAAGTAAGGGCAAACGACGACAACCCAGTTGGCTTCCGATTGGTCATTCTATAGGCCCATAAAACTCATGGTAGTTCATCTACCCATTTTCCTTTGGTCGAATGCGCATAATTTTTCCAAAGCCGTAGGAGAGGTTAGATGATTATGCCCGCTATCATGGCGGGTACCGGGTTGGAATATGTTCTTAACTTTCAACCTACGAAAATTTCTGTATACCCTGCTATCAAACTGTGGCCCATTGTTAGTGCTTCGTCTATTTCGTGTGCTGAAATTATTCCCAAGCGTAGGAGCTTATGTCGTCAAGCACTATAATACCGCTGGAGTCCATGTGTCATTTCCTACAGGGAAAGTGGTTTCCGAGGATCCAGGATTGCTTTCCAACAGAACAAAGTGATGCAAAGTAAAATCTAAAGCTGTGATTGAACACTTATTAACCGATTGACTTAAACTATTGTAAAACCAGGAAGTACTAATGATGATCCTTAGGTTTCGTCACCACCAACTAGTAACACCCAATTTCACTTAGTAATCTCACCATAAGTCACTGATGAATGGTCTTCATGTGGGTTTAATCCTTTAAAGGATTATGTGTAAGACAAAATGAATACTAATCATTTCAAACGCTGTTCTATCTATTTGGTTGGACTCTTAGTTTGCAGGTGAGATCAAGCACAACGTGTACCAAGAATCTCTCATTCACACGTTGTCAAGAAAATGCCAAACTAAGGTTTTAGAAGAATTTTCACAAGTGTTTGATATCGTACAAATCCCATTAAAGCACAAAAGAGGGATTGAGGGTTCTTACTTTGTGAAGGTGAGAGTTTACGCTTATAACCCTATCATGGAGGCTTAAACCCATTAAAGCCGTAGAATTGATCTATACCATTTTAACATTTGTTATATAATGAGAGAATTGAAAATACCACTAATAGTGAGGTTGAGATATCAAAACAATAAGAGCTCCTTCTAATAAACACCCGTTATATAACCAACTAAAAGATTACAAATGCTTGAAAACTCAAGATTAAGAAAACTATGTTTCTTACTCTAAAACGCTTAGAAAATACATGAGAAACACTCCAAAGGTTAGATCTAAAACCTCTAGAATCACTGAACTCCTTTTGTAATATAATTAATTTTCCCTCTGTGGCTAAACATAATCCTCATTAGTGGGGGATCAAGATTTAGATGCCTGCACCACAAGATTGAAATTCTACTCAATCTCATAGGTAAATTAAAAATGTCATACCCAGGCATCAAAAGTGCACTAGCACTTAACAGCCTTAAAAATGGTAATTATTGTTTGGTATTGGTACCATTGCTTCACTACATGTGGGTAACAATACCGCAGTGTGGTACCAAGACACCCTCCACACCTCGTCCTCTTGTGATTTAGAACTATCCGTTGCCTCCCATAACAATGTGTCAAATCGTGATACAATGATGGTCTACAGCTTGTTCTCTCGAACCAAAATCGCTAATATGAAAATGTACAGGACATAGAAAAACCCTCCACACGACAAAAACGTAGAAAAGGTCAAAAGCACCTATTATACACACAAAAATGAAAGCAAACATAAGCTTGCAGGCTGCAAACCTGATATAAATGTTTTTCGCACATTATGTATCCAACAAGAATACTATCGATCAGGTGGTTCGAATCAAAGAGACGCATGCCTTCCATATAAATGATGACATCTTTTGTCTTCGATGGAGGCGAAGGCTTCAGCTTCTACCCATTTGATAAATAGTCTCATGCACTTCACACAATAGCTTTTCTCGTGCCGCAGGTAATGGTCCAACTATATCAATTCCCACCGAGGAAAGGCAGCCTCCCGGTTAACTATGGTCGCCGATTTGAGCCGCACCCTTAAGATAGGAGCTTTCCTTTGGCAACGATCACACTTCTTGACATAGGCGGCAGCATTCGGCCTCATGGTTAGCCGCAGTAGCCCAGAGTCTGCATTCCAAAGTCACCTCGATATCCCGACATTTTGAGTTCACACATTTGCCCCTGATGTGGCATTTAAGATACAGTCGCCTAGAGATCAAGCGTATATTAACCCGCTCACACAAGGAGAATCGAGGATGTCCTAAGTCAATCTTACGTGGGGCTTCAACCCTACTATCCAAGAGTTCTCTGGGCTCAAGTAACAAAGTTATTTGGAGTCATCAAAGAGGGATATGCTTTATCTCATTTAATTCTACAAAAGAATTGATGACTCACTGTAATAGATAGGAGGGGCATTGTTTCTTTGGTTAGTAGGATAAGGCCACCGCTGCTAAAGTATCGACCTTTGGCTGAACCTTCGGGATATGCTCAAGCTCTGCCATGAAGCTCTCTACCGGAACTTAACCAGTGCACACATACTTGCTGGGAAGCGCCCATTCACATTAAGGATCCACCATTGAGTTACCCGGGAACAACCCAAGTGTAACCACAAAAGTTCCGCTAATATATATGTCCCTTTATTGCCGGGTTTATACTGGATATCAATCCTCTCACTACAAGAGCCTGGTCCCGTTTATCCTTTCCCATATCTGTCTATGTCAAGGAAGTCACCAGATTGGTCACCGATGTAGGTGTGTTAAAGTGTATAGACCCCTGTTCTTTCTCAATACTATACATTTTATCCTATGAAGCCATACCACTCTATCGCTCTCATATGGCAATCGGTTAGAGCCCCATTTAACCTTAGTCGGCTTCTCAGCCTGAAGGAGGCTTTTGTGTCCATTGAGTGCGATGGTCACTTCCAGAGTGGCCACCAGCTATTTTTTACTGCAGATTATGAGAGCCTAAACACTCGATTATACCAGCGCCGTTTTACGTTGCGTATATTTAAATAATGAAGCTTAAAGTGGCTGATACCCGACATAATAAGGTGTATGTGTGCAATCTGGTGCAAAGAGGGCAGCTCTGGAAGCAATTTGGAGCAACAGGAGGAAGTACAGTGATAGAGCGGAACTACCGCGATATCCCACCAAACAGCATCAACGTCAGCGCACGCTGAGCCAAACGATGATAGAAAGAAGCTTCACAAAGAATGCCGCGCCCAACGCCGCGATATCCCAACGTCAAGTGATTGCCAAACCGCCGCGACGCCACGTGAGTTTCTCCTCTCAATCATTAAAAGGCAAATGGGGAACTGAATTCATGTGGATCGGACAACCATCAACTGGTACGTTGTAATTCGCAGAAGAAGCGACATCGATCCAGTTAAGAGCCCGTGATTGTATTTTTCGGCTTTGAAGATGAACTCATGTTTTATATCGCTGCTGTACTTTCTTGTCATTTATGTCTAGATCTATACCCTAGGGTATTGTTGAACCCATTATTGCGCTTGAATGGATTAAAGTTTATTAATTTATATTATTCAGCTTGATTTATGATTCATTATCATCTCGTTTTTACATTCAGGATCAATTACATGTAATGTTTACAAAGATAGTAAGGATCATACTGTGAGATCCTAGATTCGGCAGATATTATATACCAGATATTAGCAGAGCAAATTTCCTTTTTGGTTGATCTTGTGAATAGAGATATTCCCATCCCGGGCAAGGAAAACAAGGTTAGAACATTTAAGAGTTTTGAAAATGGAAGTTTAGTGCAGAGATACACTCAATTCTTACTTTATAGATAAAGGACACACCTCGAGTAGGGTATCTCGTAAGCAAGATCACCGCCACAAACATAAATGGGACTTAACAATATCACCCTTATGAAATAATCCATTGAAAGTGGTAGGGGACATGACCTAGTCCCCATTAAATAGTAATTGCTCAATCTGAGCAGCTACATTCAGATACCAGCACCTCTCTAATATTACGTATATCCAGATAATATTTGAAAAGCAAATTCAGAGGTCAACACACCTACCCCGTACCGACATCCGCACCATTGGCAATGATAGCTGCTTTGGGCTGACGCTGCAGGTACCGGCGCATAGGCGCATATTTGCACACCCATTTTTCGGGCCTCACACATCAAGTCACGATGTGCTTGCAGTGATATGTAGAATAGCAACTAGAGAGATACCGAATTTTTTGTTTTTATTTAGTAATATAATGTAATTGTCTCGTTTGTTTCTTGCGGTGGTGTGATTGCGCTTAGATTTCGAGTACATGCAACCGACAAGATCAGTCACCGAACACTGCTTGATTCCAACTTAAAAGAACTTTACACTTAACACGTCGAGAACAGAATGCAACAAATGTAAATTAGCAAAGGAGTGGAGAACAATGAAGAACAGGATCTTAGCATTGAGCAAACGAGGCAATGTAGAGGCCGAAATGGGAATAACTAAGGAATCATGCAATCAGCCGCTGGTACAAATTACGATGATCCATCTGATGTCATGTATGAGTTTGCACTACCACCTATCATGATCAAACAAATATAAGAAGGCCACCGATTCAGTAAACAACTGAAGCCAAGTCGGCCACTTTACGATGTCGTTAACATCTTCGTCTCACCTGCTTAATGAGAACCAAACACGCTTAATCAACTTCCTTGAAGTCCGCGATACGATCAAGTACAATGCAGTTACCGAAGAAGTTAATCGTGTTGAGATCGCTTTCCACTCACTAGGTGATAGAGCCAAGCATCGGGTTAACAAGTCACCCACCGTATTCCATTACCGCGAATGGCTTAGTGAAAATCCCACCCAAATTCTTCCCACCCTTGAACAAACAACTACGCAAGAGATCATTTCGGGCAATTGTGAGTGTGAACTTGCGCAGGCACGTGATTTCACCAACTAATGGCGCTCACATCACGTGCATCACCAACCGATGGATGCAAGTCCACTTTCGGTGAAGACCGAGGAACGAATCCAGAATCGTTGATCGACGCCACCCCGAGGAGCACTAACGAAGAAAACCACGTACTGCTTATGAAATTGTAAGATACACCAACACAAATCAATTGGCTTGAGATAGGAATTACACCCAGAGAGCCATGGGTGGCACCTGATAATGAGGTTCTCAATAACTGGCAATCATGTCAAGAGACAACTTTACTTGCAAATGACTGACGAAGAACCGCGACTTATTATGCACCAACCCATTGAGTTGTGTGAATTGCGATACAAAAGACAATAGCACAGAATGTCAGCCAGAACCAACAAGAGAGCAAGCCCAGATAAACGAGGTTCAATCGGAATCAATCATGTTGAAGAAGGGTTTATAGAAACAACATCGTAATCAAACAAGGCCGCTGGCGCATGCATTAATCGTAATCGAACAAGAAAAACAATCAAGGGTATGGATGGAGGAACAATCGTATAATATGCCATCAAAATCGAAGGTAACCACCGAGAAAAAGGTGGATTTAGAACAAGCCCCCGTCTAAATGGGCTTCACCTCACTCTGCTTTCACTGAATGGAGACCAAGGCTGAATATGCGCAGAGCACCGCACCACTCCAATCAACAATCAAGCCGCACACAGTGAAACTCGAGGTACGATGGGCCAAATGGCTAATCTATCGATGTATATAAACTGTGTTCCTACCAAGCAATTCTAAGTAAACCCAAGAAGAGATGGGAATGAACACATGAACATGCTTCAGAAGTAAGGAATTGGAACACAAAAGTAATAACCCTCAAATAGAGGAGGTGAGGTAATGAGAAGGTCATCCAAATTTCACCAAATGATCATAGCAGAAGAACACTGTGGGAAACGGGGCTCGTAAGAAACACTACTGGCGTAAGTGATAACCCACCGACTCATATCCACTTAAATCTAAAGAGCCATAGTCAGATATTAGTCACTAATCATGGAAGGCGGCTAAAAAGTTACACACATCAAGATCCATTTGTCAGATGCCTGAGCGCATGCCACCTATGTGAAATTATAAAGACATTCTGCCTTTAAGAGAAGATTGGCCACAAAAACAGTTAACTTAACTGAGAAATGGAAAGCTGCTCGAGAGAAGCCACAAAAGCCGTGTTAATCTGCAGGCCACTGGTCTCCACATTCATTGGAAATGCGTTATCTTCGAGAGAGCTCGCATTTGGCGACAATCTCATGCCTCTATCCATTTTTTTAAACGCTTAATAGTGAGGCCCTGCATCTCAACTACAAATACACTTCACTTTGTCGACAGATTCTGAAGCATCCGAGAGGTAATAGGAAGCATGCCTTAGTGTTGTTGACAAGTTTATCTTCCAGTATTTCATTGTATTAGATATGGAAGAAGATAAAGAAATACCAATCTTGCACTGCTTTCTTAATCGGCAAAAATGATTGATGTTCGGGAGGGGAGAACCAAATTGAGAGCGCAGGTATTAAGTTCAACGTGTTTTGGTTTCAGGAGAGACCCCAGAAAGATACGTGGTTTGCTGGTAGAAAACAGAGAGTTATAGTGTCTAGCCAAGGCCTCACCACCCTTGAAGGTTAATTGTAGAGAATAATTTTCAGAACATGAGCTAAGTGAGTGAGAACAAAATGGATAATTTTTTCTGACCACACACAGAGAAAGACATTTCGAATCTGTAAAGTGGTTAAGGTTAAACAGCCAAAGAATGGGTTGTGAAATTAAATCACCTGTAAGATGAACAAAAACCTCTACCTAGCCATTTGAAGTATGCATGAGATAGAGGAAGCATCTACTCAAATTTCAGTGATCATCTCGCCTGAACAACCAGGAGGAGAGAGCATTGAGGGTCCTTATAACTTAAAACGCGCTGCGGTTCTAGCCGATTTAAAAGGATTCGCTCTTCCATGTGCATACCAGATTTTGCTAAAGGATGAGCGTTAAACCTTCGCAGCCGTAGGAGGTCAATCCAACGATGAAAGAAGTCAAAGAAGTATTATTAGTGTCAGCGATACTGTACTCTATCCATTTTTAGTGCGTGTAAGTCCAGCTTCGCGAAAATGCTAAGAAGGGAATAAATCACATAAGAACTGAGAATAACATATTATTGCCTTCAAACGCTGACGTGGAGATTTGTGGCTGATTGATTTTCGAACCCAAAATTCAGCCACCAGTGATCATTTCGCATGCTTTCGTGATCAGATGTCGGATCATTAGTCATCGCGAATGATACGTTTGATGATATTCTACACGGTCAAATCGGCTATAGCCTCAAGATCGGGATGGAAGATTATATTCATGATAACCCTATGGGATATTCTCACAGATTCAAGTGACATGCCCTTGACCTGTGGTAATGCGCCGGCAATCTTTCTTCAACGTATGTATATGTCATTTTCTCCGACATGCTATAAATATCAATCAAATTATATGACATTTTGTAATGGGTAATTACATTTGATAACTTTGAAAATGAGATCGAAAGTTGATAAGATGCAGATAATCAACTTAGTACTCAATTTTAGGCGCCATTTTATAATAAGGAGGGGTATCAGAGACTCACGATTTACTTTGTTAAGAGGAATAGAGGCAGACAGAGTTTTAATATTGAAGCAATTGAAAATTACCCACTTATCGTAAAAAGGATTCAAGTTTTTGAAATAATTTATTCTATAGCGCTTCATCAAAGACTTCTTCGACGAGAAACCAAGGATTCAATCTCCTGTGTTCATAGATCCCATTTGAGTTTGACTCAAAGCAGTTGTTTGCATGCATTTTCGCAGTTGAAGGATGGTTGAACAGCTCCATGTTAGGGTCTGATTTGGTCCTTTCCATTGTTGAACTATGCAATTTAAGCGATTTCATGAACAAATGTGGGTGTTAGAACAGAGAAAATTTTCCAGTAATCTACTATGCCAGAACTGGAATATGTTCAGCGAATATGCTACTCACCGAAAAGAACTTGGCTGCTATTGTTCGCTTTTGACAAATTCAAACTAATGATTGGTAACAAGGCAGTAGTCCAAGATCGATCATTCTACCATTAAATACTTGATAACTAAAAGACGCCAAACCCTCTAATAATCCAGTGTGGCTCTTGGCTGCAAGAATTCAATGTTGAGATTAAAGACATAAGACACTCATAACTCTGGTATGCATCATCTTTCAACATTGGAAGGGCAAGGATGATGTTCCGGAATGACGAATTTCCAGATAGAAACCCAGCTATTAGACAAGAGGCGGCCTAGAAGGTCATATTATGAACATTCTGGTGGTTCGTATTCCTCCTGAGTTTAACCATCATCTAAAACTGCTTTTCTACATTATTTGAAACATCACTTGGGAGGAGCCACTACTGTATAATCATGTCACCGTGATCCCGAGGCAGTCCCAATATGTTATCAAAGATACTGAACCACCACTTCATCATGGTGGACATTTAGTGGCCAGAGAATGTGAATAATGGAAGGTAGCTCAATCGTAGTCATTGGTCGATTAAAGATGCCGCGATCACAGATCCACGTGATAAACGTCAACGACTGTGGTATTTCGAAAGGATGAACCACCCATGCAACCCATTCCTGAAGAGAGAACCTGTTTCACCTATGGGGGATAGGATTTCATGGGATCTATTTCCATCTTATAACAACCTGTACATCTTGCTGGCAGTAGACTATGTCTCAAAGTGGGGTTGAAGCTTATTCACCCCACCAACGATGCCATGGTTGTGTCGCTTTCTCACATTATTGATATTCTCGTCTATTTAAACTCCTCGGCACTAATCATAATGGTACTCATTTTCGCACAAGGTGATTGACGTTTTAAAAGTATGGGGTACGCCACCGTACATCCCTACATATCACTCACAATAAATGGGACGCGTATATCAAATCGGGAAATTAAGTCCATCCTAGAGAAAACAAGCAATGTACTCCGTGAAGGATTAATTAAAAGATTGAAGATGCACTGGGCATACCGAACATCATTTAAAACTCCTCGTGTCGCCGTCTCAGAGTTTGTAAGGTAAAGCATGCCATCTTCAAAGGGAATCGGGAGCATCGAAATTAATAGGCAAATCCCGGCGCTTGAACATGGACAAGGCACTAGCCTGAGAAGTCGATCGATACAACATGAACCAGATAAATTCAGAACTTAAGCTATGAAAATGCCCGTATTATTGAAGAAAAGACAAAAAGCCCGCATGATAAACACAATACTGTAGTACCGAGAGGTTAGACAACAAGTTCTAGTTGTTTAATTCCCCGCCAGCTTTCCGGAAAATTGAAGTTCGATGGTCTCGCCATTCACAAAGGACCACAAAGTCTTTTCGACATGGTGGGCCAGATTACACATCCTCGAGAAAGGAACACACAATGCCACCACCCAACTACAGCCATACTTCTTGAGGCGTAATTCCATGCAGATAAGCGCATCATTCCTTGGATCACATCGATACAAGCAGTAAAGAAGAGGGTCATAAGAGCTCGGTCACCGGTTATTGATCGTGGTCGCCGAGCCAACTGAAGACAAGGCGTTCTTGGGAGGCAACCCAAGTTTTCTTGTAATTTACTTTCGTTTAAATTTCATTACTCCGCTTTACGTATGTGTTGGTTTGTTGTTCGCCCAATTGCAATCCCTTGTTGGATGGATCTTCCACTTTGGGGCCTGGAGTCAAAGGTGCGGGGAGGATCCGTCATCAAGTTCTAGAGTCTGATTGAATGAGGGACCCTTTTATCTTAGACCTTTGTTGAATTTTTGTGCATTTGAGCCTTCGTAGCGTCGTGGCGTTGGCTCAATGTCGCGGCGTTGAAGCTAACTAGCGTCATAGCGTCGGCGTCCATTTACCCTCCTCACCGGAGCGTCGCGGCGGTGGGGATTCGCGTCAGCGGTAGTCAGTTTGATGCCTCTCGGAACGATGACGTGGATTCTTTACTAGCGTTGATTTTAACATTCTGCGGAGCGTCGCGGCGTTGGTCTAACGTCAGCGGCGTTGGAAATTGTCTGGAGCGTCGTGGCGTTGGAAATTGTCCTCTGCGGAGCGTCGCGGCGTTGCCGGCGTCGCTGACGTTGCTCACGTTTAAGGCGAACACCTCACATTTTGATGTTCTTACCTTGCCTCATCCTTCCCTGAACCACAGCCCCCACACTTTTAGATCCACACAACCTTTAGAGTCAACCTTCTCGCAGGTGAGGGCCATTCTGTGCCCTCTGGCCGCCCTCCTCCCTCCATTTGCCACCATCTTCTCACCCTCTTGTCCTGCTCCGCAAACTACCACACTCCGCTTCGTGTGCTCACACTCAGTCTAGTCATCACCTTAGGTCACAGGAGTTCACGTTATAGCCAGCAGAGTCCCATTTAGGTCTATTTCAGGTTGGTAGGATCACATTTAGGGTCCCAGTGCACTCGGTTAGTCTTTGTTTTTCCTAGGCACTCTAGGTGTTTGTCGTATTGTCTAGGCCAGTTGGGTGTGCCACCTTGGTGCCATTCCCTTACATTCCCCCCCTAGGAGTTGGGTCATTCTTCCAATGTTGGAAAGAGGAAGTTGCCCGACCAAGCGAGGAATTCGGGCAGTGAGACCCGATACAGGATGAATCTCATGGGACCAGTGACAGGGATGCCGTCAGGTTCGGCACCATTTGCAAACTTGGTCGTTTATAAAGGAAAAAGGTTTTCATCCTGCGGCGACTTTTCGCCAAAATATTGCGGCCCAGGGATGGCGAGCGCCCGCGACCACCTCATCATTGATGAGTGTGGTGTATTTACGCCAATCTCGCCCGCGTGTGAAAGTTAGTGGGGTATTGGTGGAAGCTTGATCTTGGTCGATCAATCACTATTGATCTTGCGTGTCCCACCGGAGCGTTGATCGGCTTTACTGCACCAGACTACCCGAGGTCATTCGGGTCTTGACTAATGGCGGGGTGAGTGGAAACTCAACAGTGAGGGCCATGCCTTCCACTTCAAGGCCAAACATTTAGCCTTTATCCCAGTGCGGCACCACTTCATCACGTCAGCGTCTCATTCGAGAGCGACGAGCGTGTGTGGTGGCCGCCAGCGTGCCACGCTTTCAGCTATGCCATCGTCGGATATCCCTTTTGATGTTGGCGGGTTATAGGGACGCCATCCTCCATAGGAGATAGCTAAGAATAATTTGGGGCACCCCTTCCTCATTTTCGGCTTATGCAAACGAGCGGGGTGCCCTTAAGATGACAATGGCGTGGTTACACCCGTAAGCCATATCGGTCAGAGGGACAAATGCGGGTGTCCGCGACTGAGGGTCTATGATTCTGGCCATGAGCCCTTGGACGAGGACCAGCTTCAAGATTATCAGGCTCGTTATGGACCCCTGGGCGACCCCCAGGGGGACATTGGGCAATCCTCGTCCCACCCACCTCCACCACCACCACAGCAGCCCCCGGAGGCAGCTCCCTCCAGTCCCTCACCCGACCTCGAGGACCTGGTGCTCTCCGCCTGCGAGCGCTTTGATTACTTTTCAGGATGAGACCACAGAACAGGTCACTCCTCCGCGCGAGATATGGGCGCCATATTTGTCCATCTGATGTTGGCGACGACCTTGTTCTTGGCGAGGCGATCCTCCGAGCCCGGCTTGCTCGGCTCACGGCATTCCACCAGCCGCCCACGCCTTACCGCGATGTTGATCGATCACTAGGGAGTTCTCTTCACCCTCTTGTTCTTTTGTTGCCGGTGGGGACCTTGGGTTATTTTGAGGGGGTGTAGTGGTGATTAGTTTTGTTAGATTAGTAATGTTTGCGTTGTTTTCTTAGTGCCGTGGTTGTTTTTATTTATGAATGTAGTTTACATTTGCATGTGCATTTCACGATTGCTCATCCTAGGATATTGAGTTTTGTGTTTAGTCATGTTTGTGTTTTAGGTAGTTCATATACATATGTAGTGGTGTCGTGTCTAGGGAACTGCGTATGTGATGCCATGCTTTAGAGTAGGGGATCAAATTTTTAGCCGAACCCACTTGTGTCAATAAAGAAATGTTGCATTGATGCAGTTTGAATGTTCAGGAATTAGGTTGAATAGGAGGGGAGGCACTGTTAGAATGTACAGTTTATTCAAGAAACCATTTCTCGATGAGCTATCACACTCACACACAAATGATCTACAGTTATGCATAGGTAGAATGACTACTAGGTTGACAAACCTGAGATCTCTAAATACCAAAGAGATGGGACACCGTGAATAAAGGATTGCCTTGAATTACAAATGAAAAAAAAAAAGAAAAAAAAGAAAAAAGAAAAAAAGAAAGAAGAGTTACTTATTTATTTAGGCATAGAATAAGTGGGAGCTTCCAGTAGAGATCAAGACGCGGTCAGAGGGTCAAAACCCGATACTGAGCCAAGCGTAGGGGTAGTGACTTCTGTTCTGAGGACGAGAAAGATGAGTTTCCCAGAACTTATAGGTTTAAATTTGATGCTGAGGTGGCGTTCGAGGGCCAGATGCGGTGCCCTTAACAATGAATGAGAGTCACCAACTAATCACATGGGACACTTAACATAAACTTATAGTGATGATTGTTCCACTTCATAGCTGATAAAGATAATGATATTGGCAGTGCAGTTATCCTTTTGTAGTTAGATTTTCCCAATTAGTAGAGTTGAACTCAGTTGCGGGCGTCGAACTTAAGTATACACTAGGGTCATTTTCTTTATATGCACACCGATGTTCAGGAAGGCCATTGAATATCTCAGTGAAGACACTTGGCGACTTCACCTAGTTCAACCTAGTTCTTTCAAAAGAATTAATTTATTTGCGAATCTATGAACTTGAGTCTCTTGGCTGATGCAGTCGATCCCCAATTGATCCTCTCTCCTATCAGCATTGGCAACATGAGTCTTCGTATTGTTAGATTATAGTACCACGAGTGTGTGTTAGGTTTAGAGTCGGTTCTTGCTTGAAAACAAGCTAGAAACTAAAGTTTAGGGAGTCTTGTGATAAGTGCTAAAACACTCAGTTATACTGCGTCGTTCTTATTTTAAGCGTTTTTTTATATTTAAAT